>WURS02428010.1:0-16120 GCA_011762765.2 Rhinocypha anisoptera | reverse complement strand
CCGAACCCTCCCCCCCTCTCTTTCAAACCCCGTTCATCAAACTCTTTCACTCTCCATGTTCCTCAGTATACGTCTTCACTTTTATCAATACCTCCTCTTCGTATTCCCTTGACCATCCAATTTCCCGCCTGTCCTGGGCCCTGTCTCCTGGCGAGTTTATAAAGGTAAATCTGCCAGGAATGAGGGAGGTATGTGAGTTGTTCTCAGGTTATGAAATGGTATGAGGGAGGTATGAAATGTTGATGAGGGAGGTATGAAATGTCCTCAGCGGTGACCGATGCTATTAAACTTTTACTAGTGAAAGTATCATTTAGTGCATAACATTATTACACGGAACTGGGTTAGTATCTTCTTCGAAATGGGGTAAAAGGCAAATTGGTTGAGTTTTTCATTTTCCTAAGCGGTCTGACAGAATGTTTTCTTCCCATTATCTATTAATGTTTATGGCTCTTTTGGGTATCTTAACTCCCTTTTTCGTGTGTTCTAATGAATATAAATCTTAAAGCATTGCTCTCTGTTTAACACTGTTGCGATTAGTTGTCCAAGGTCACTTTTGTTATTCTTAGAAGTCTTGACTGGACTTATGCTTCCTATTAATTCTTTTCTCACCTCCTGAGCCTATGCACATGCATATTATTACCCTTTTTTATTATTTTTGAAAGGATCTAATAAATATGCCACGATGTCTAGAGGTAAATAAAACTTTGTCGGTTTAAAAGAAGCAATTTTATTTAATTAATTTTATTTAAGAAGCAATTTACTACCAGTTTCGTCCAATACTCACCGTAGTTGTGTAGTTGACATCATCAGGAGATCACTTGATGATGTCAACAATTTGACGAAACCGATTGTTTGTCAATAATGGTTTTGAAGACGTCTTGGATGTCCATCACTGAAATAAGACCATTGTTACAGTTACTTTATCGATGGGAAAATAAATTAATCCCATATTCGGTGTACTGTATACAGAATACAATTTAAGTAATATGGCACAAGTTTTGCCTATTAATAAATGTTATCCTCTGACCAGTCATTTCGAAATTCAATGTCGGATGCAAGTCGAGTGAAGTATAATGAGGAATTGACTAAAAATATGTCATAAGTTTTTGTAAACAAGACAAAAAAGTTTTTAAAATATTGCTTTTGGGTAGGTAAACGATTATCAAAGGTGATTTTCTCCTAACGAATCGGAGGAGATTCTTTCTTGCGAATAGGGGCCGAAGCAAGATTAAGCCTTTTTTTCAAACCCCCCCCGTTTCCGGATCACGTTTTACCTTCATTTTCCTTTCAAATTTGTTCATCTCTTTTCCTCTTGTGTGTTTGCATGCGTCTCTCTACTCTCTCTTTCGGCACTCTCTCTGTCTCTTTCTCTCCCCATTTTACTTCTTTTATCCTTCTTCAAATCTATTGACAAATCACTTTTTTTCTCCGCCCCTTAATGATCATTTATTTCTGCCCTTCTCTGCCTTTCCCCTCTTTCTTTTCTCTCTCTATCTCTCTACATACTCAAAATCCCTTCTTCCTCGCACTTCCGCTCATGCCTTTCTAGTCGCCCTCTCCCAAGAGAGAGAGAGGGGGAGAGAGGTGGGATAGAGAAGGTGATCGGTGTTAGGTGGGGGGGAGATATGACGGGAGAGGAATAGGGGCGGCAAGGAAAGGATGGAGGAAGGAAATGCCGCGGGGCCTAAACCCCTCGTTGCGAGCCTCGTTCCCTTTTCATGCAATTCCGTCGTTATTCCTCAGCACTGCCCAGCTGATTTCTCTGTTTACCGGACCCGTATGGGCTCATCGACCTTTTACCGCATTCGATATCATTATGGTCTCGAAGGAAGAGGTGACATCTTTGACCTATCTATCGGCTATTGATTATGAGTAGCTGAGGGCCTCAACATATATTCCAGAAAAAAACGAGAATTCCACACAGAAGTAAAAACTATCCCTCCCATTTATGATTTTTGGGAGTTTGAAATCATCTTCGTTGTCGACATAACCTTTGAACACTTGTACATACCACCTATTAGTTTGAGAAAACATTTGATCATAATAGAATGGACCATTAAGAAAAACTAATTCCGTGCCTAATGCTAAAACTTCCTTATATTAAGATATTATATTAGACCATAATTCCAAAAAAAACTATGCTCACGTATAAATAATTAAGATTAGGCGTGCTCTTGTGAAATACACACAGCTTCACAATGGAATAAAATAGTTATTTTCTACAGAAAAAATATTAATCTCGGCCTCAGTTTTCATTCGTTTAAGTGCAAAAGCAATTCACCTTCTGAAGTTAATATTTACCTGAATAACATAGAAACAAAAGTTAAAATAAACATTTTATCAGTGGAAAACTAAGAGGCTTTCAAGCTCTAAAGATACCCATTTTAAAATAGTAATTTTTTTTAGAAAACTTTTAACTTCGAAGAATATGCTTCCTTGAATCGACGCAACGGCGTTAATAATGACATGTGTCAATTCTAAGATTCCACCATCAATCTCTCAGGTTTCCTTCCGTGTTCCCGGATGGTTTCTCCTCACAGTGATTCCGACGACCACGCCCCGTAGCCTAGGCAATGAACACGCGATGAGCCTACCATTTGGAGCGATCATCAAATGGGAGTAAACTTTCTCGCCCATATCAAGGTACTTATATAAAGCTAGAAAGTTCATCTTGTCCAAAGCATGTGTCTTTGCTTTCCTTGCTGGATATTTATCTCGTTTTTGAAAGACGGGAGGCTATGATTTGTGTACTTAATAAATTTACGACCGTTAATCACATTTTCATCAGTATGGACTAGATTTAGCTCTCACGCATGGCAGTCAATTTCTGGGTTGCCGAAAATACGAAATTAAGTTCAATCTAATATATTAGAGTAATCTAAAAGTTAATACAATCAAAAAAGTATCCGCGTAAAGGAAGGAGTTCACTGAACTTCAATTTCTTTTGATTATTTTTTACAGTCAAGTTATTTTAATGGAAAATATAAGTATTATGGTGTCTTTAAAATAACATGTATGTTTAAGTAAAATGAAGATGGGTAGAAAGTTGATCTTAATTAAAGGTAATGTAAGATAAACTGAATTGGGTGTGCTTAGCATTACACAAGTAAGAAAGAGCAGTATTACCCCTCGGACACCCGTCTCCATCGTAACTTTCTTTGATGTGCTTCTACATATATTCAAGATCCATTGCCTTCTTTTTTTCAAATAAGTATCCCCGTTACCGAATCCAGGATAATCCTCTGCATTTCATTCCGTTCCGGACCTGTTATATGACTTTTCTCATATTTTTGATAATTGGATTTATGACCTTGTTGATTAACTTCCATTATTCAAATTTGTCTTCATTTTTCCACCGCTAATCTCTCCCAAAATTTAAAGAGACTACCTTTTTCAATTATTTTTAACTGACAAGATTTATATATGTATTATAGAGATAAATGTTACCCTCTCAGATAACATTTCCTTCTTTAATTGTGATGGTGTTATTTATTACTACTCGTATCTTCTCTTAATCTCTTCATTTTCACCAAACGTATCTACATTATATGTGACCATTGCTTTCCATCACATAATAGTCGTCTACGTTCAGTTCACTATCTATTCGACTGTTAGCGTTGAAGATTTACAGTAACTTTTGCTATTTCTAAGTTCAGAAATAACTACATTAATTTTTTTTCCCTAGCAACTGCTTACTGCGGCTTATAATCTAGTAAAATAAATCTACATCAAGATAAACTTTGCCTGTTTGCCTATGTTATTGAATGTGTTGTCCAAATACTAATACGCTAAAAGGTACACAATATTGAAAGGCAGTTTATTATTTTCTATTTAACACTGTAAGTAATAAGAGATAGATTTGTTTTTAATTACTATGACTTTTGTGAAAATACTAGATAAATACCATTAGCTTTCATCTAGAAGGACTGGTTATTTCACATAACTTTAGTAGCCTGGCTAGGAGAAATAATTTTTGCTCAGGCTTGGCTCACCTATGTCAGATAGATCGAAGGGTTCGAGCCAGATGAAAGGAAGACCACGCATCTCCTCAGTGAGGCGGTTGCAAAGGCGTACCCAGTGATTCGACCGTAAAGTGATGGTGTCAAGTGAAAAACATTATTGAGGCAAGAATTGGAAATACACCTTATACCAATTATACCAGGAAGTGGAAAGACACCAATTATATAATACTAAGAAGAATGATGAGCGAATATTGGAACTGAATCCTGAAAATTACGGGGCTCAGCCCACTGAGGTGGGTGCTGGGCACGGCAGCGGGAAAGGTAAATGCTTCCGTAGCCGTAATACCACGAAATTCTTTCGACACCACGGATACAAATAATTCAAGGAAGAGCACTGCAGAGCCTAGAATAGGGACGCCCAATTTAAGGACAATGTTGAGATCAGGAAATTTAGAGAACAATCAAACTCCTGATGGATGTATTGCGGTAACAATGGAAGATACAGGATATTATTGGGGCTATAGGTATGAGATAATCTATAACGGAAGGGAGGAAAGTTAGCCTGGGGTATCCAAAGTACCATAATTCAAAATACAGGCATCCCCTGTCAACAATAGGGGTTGTGTTTGTGAAAACCCACGGTTGAAAAACCAATAATTATATGAAAAATCGGGGGTTATGTTTCATTTTCCATGAAACTGAAGTAAAAATCTGCGCAACTTGAATAATTTGCATTTGCATAAAGACAGAATGATTCTCTTCTACTTTTCGATAGCGATCTCTCGTACAACAGCCGATATTCGTGCTGAAATGATTAAACTCGAATTCACTATCATGTGTTGAAATTTTGAAACTAAATGCACGCGCTTTTTCTTACTCTAAAATTGCTTTAGAATTAATTGCCGAGTATTAGGGTTTATAATGAAATATACAAATGTTGTGTATCAAATTACGTATCTTATCTATGAACATGACCAACAATGAATGAATCATTTGAAATATTGACTTACTTTACACAATCTTAAATGGATGGTCTAAACCACGCATACACAAGGGTGGCAATGGCCTCGCTAGACAAAACTGCAGTTGAAAAGGAAAACCTGATCCAAACGTATCTGTTAAAATTTAAATGCAATCCTTGATTCTGCAATACTATTCATAATAGAAGTTTTGCTACGGGTATCAGATAAGATTTATTAGAGAACGGAGGTAATTTCAAGGAATAGTTTATGAAATTCTGGAAGATAGTAATTCTCTTTGAGATAGCTAACAAATATGAAAGCATTGAGATTTCTTCAGTGTTCACGTCCAACGTCTTAAAAATGGGTAGCAGGTGAAACCCGTAATGGTTATTTAGTGGAGGGTTGTTCTGTGGCTAGTGGTGGGGGACATAATTTGCGCCATGAGGGTCATTTAAAAGCTTAATGTAAATGCTATATTGAGGGAAAAAAGATGTAGCGGAAGACTCCTGCACATATGAAAAATAATATATGATACTCACTTCAATTCCTACAAAGAAATGAAGCGGAGAGCTTAACACCGATCTATTTGGCAAACAGATTCAAACAATTCAACGGATTTAATACGATAGAAGAAGATAAAGAGTAGGGGATTAGGAAATAATTGCTCACTTGTTAAAAATTATTTGTTACTCTGGAATTTTTTCTATGCCCTTTCTATTATTATCCTTCGTTTTATGTTCCTCAAAGAATTTTGTGTTTATTTTTGGTCCTTTCTTTATTTTATCCATTACGGAAGTAACAGAATAAAGTTTATAGATATAAAAACCATATTTTATTCATCTATAGGGAAATTCTTTTAATATATCCTAATTCAATTCTCCCTAACCTATTTTGCACCATTTTCATCTCGTTAGCTTATCTCACGGTTACTGATCATCCGTCAATCCTCATCTGAGCATAAATATCCATCATCTTTAGAGTCCTTTATGCAGACTTTATCACCATTTGTGCTATCACGTTACAAGTTCATCGTTTGACCACTGCTCTCATTCGTTTAGTGTGATGTTATCACGATTTAAGCTCGTAATTGATAGGATTAAATGAATGATAGGGGAAAACTCAGCTAGGACTAGAATGATAGCTAGTACCTGCGTTGATGGATGAAAAGGGTCATCTGGGATAGCAAGGATAGGATAGTCCGTATTTATTCTATCAGCTACCAACATGCTCGGGTTTCCTGAACGGTCGAATTCCCACTACACTCTTTCCAATCACATATTTTGTATCTACAGAAAATAAAAAGATAATTATTTCTGCTCACTTAACCACCTGATCATGGTTAAGGAAGCGGTAACAACAATGACCATGGTAATTCCTTACCATGGTCAAAATTTATTTTTTGATATTTACATCATCATCATCAGTACTTCAATCCGAAGATTGGTTGACTGCAGCCCTCCATTCTTTCCTATCAAGTGCTAGCTCTCTTACTCCTTGGTAGGTCTTACTTCTAACGTCTCGGATTTATCCTGAAATTCTCTTTTATCGTTTCATATTTCTTACCATTTGTCGAATTTATCTCTCTAACCTTATCCATACCCATTACCTAAAAGCCTATAACATCAATATATATGTGAAAAATGTCAAATTTAAATGCTGTATTCGATAAAAATATGAATTAAAAAAAGTGATTGTTTTATTTAAGCTCCGTTCCACGATTAAAATAATCTGTTCTCTTTGTCACAATACAGAAGAGTTTCACCGTTCTCAGTTATTAATGGAATTTAATTATCACTATATATTATTTTACCAAGTAGAGTATGAAAATTCATGATCCTCCTGTTGACATAACTGTCTATATTACGAGTGATTTACACAATAGACTTGTGGTCAAATAGGTATATGTGAATTGGACCCATAGGCATTGGACCTCTATTATCGCATCTCATATAATCTTTCTTGCAAGGATGTTTAGCTACCTAACGTATTGAAGGCCATGCTAAAATATTGTTAAAAATCTCCATGGTCCTTCAGGATTGTGTCTTCAATTATTTTTACTAAGAAAGTGGTGCTAACGTCATAGTGATATCCAAAATGAGACGATTCAAGCATGTAAATTCTTGAAAACGCTCGTAATTCATTGAAATTATTTGAATAAAACCTTAAATTTCGAAATTACTGAAATATGAGTAAAGGGAATATGGGAATATTGATTTTCCTAGTCATATAACCTTAAACAGGGCGCCTTTCCATTGACATGGGAAATGTTCTCGGAATGACTTCGAATTTCAATCATTACAGGTTCATCACGGGTTATCAATCCGAAGATTGGTATGTAGCAGCTCACCAATTTATCCTGTCACTTGCCAACTACTTAATACCTTCCCTGGCCGATCTCATAGGTCTCTGAGATTCTTCCCTCAAAGGGAAGAATCTCAGAGACCTATGAGAGTTTTACTAAATGTAATGTCTCAATAACTTTCCTTTTACTTTACATTTTATCGTATCCTATTTCTCGTTTAATTCCGTCTTATTCTATAGATTTCTTTCCTTTGTCTCTCTTTTTCCTTTTTGCTTTCATCATAAGGCTCTCTTTCGATGGCTCTTTGGCTCTTCGGAGTACTTCATCAGTCTACCCTCTTGGGCATCAAATCAGGGACAAAAGCAGTTGGACGCTTCTCGGCTGCTTTATTGACCACCATTCGAAGTTATCAAACCGAAAAATGTCTATCGTAGCTCTCCAAGTAATATTGTTACCTGCCAGCCTCTTCACACCTTTGTAGTTCCTAAGTCTAATATTATTGTTTTTTTCTCCTCGGCCTATCTATAGGGTTATTCCTTCCCACTATCCCGTCCAATATGGTTTTCAATAGAATGTCAAGCGTCAAATGCGTCATATTAGTTTTCTTATTATTCTAATTAGTATAGTCTATAACCTTCTCTTTTCACTGACTCTTCAGAGAGAGCATTTTTATTAGTCACTCATTTAATTAATAACAATTTTCTGTAGAACAAGCTACGAACATTTTTCTGTGTGAGGTAAATGAGCCTGTTTTCACTAGCTTCTTGGAGTACTTCCTCATTGATCACTCCGTCTACCCATTTCATTTTTAACATACTTCTATAGTACTACATTTCCCATACTTATATTTTTTCTCTCAAGGTGACATATATTCCACACTAAAACAAAATTTTCGTTTAAAAGAATGCTCCACACTTAATTCCTAGTGAACCTCTCCCTTTTTTCAGGCTAATATTATTTACAGTAAGTAATTGTCTCTTCTGAAGGAAAGCCTTCTTTGCCTGGGCTATACTGCTTATTATTTCCTTCTTGTTTTTCCATCATTGGTATCTCGGCGAAATTATCTGGGCTAGTATATTGTGTTTGATAGTCACACTAATAGAAAAAACTTTCTTGATTTTATTACCCTATATATAGCGTTTCTTAAAGAGGTGATTAGTTCCAATCTTCTAATTAAAACTTGATAGATATTTTTCCTGTCTTAATCGTACTAATATTATCGTAAATGAACTTAAACATTTTATTCGTTTCTCTGAGTTGACGATTAAAGAAATGACAAATTTAGGCATTTGATGTAACATTTCATGTTATTTAAATTAATAGTGGCTTGATTTGACACCTATTCCTAGTACTGAGAGATTTTTTCCAGTTCCTAACGAGAAGAAAGACACAGTTCCTTGAGCCGTTAAATTTAAAGTACAAGAGGCAGATTTAAACAAATTCCTTCTCTTATTTTCACGAAAGAAGAAAGTTTAGTCCGGTTCCTCTCTCCATTTCATCCCCTCATCTGCCATGGTTTTAGCCCAATCCTCTCTCATTGCGTGCCATCACTCAGAGGATTATGGCGAAGTTCGAAAAAATGGAATTCCATATCGGTAGGAGCCGAACATTCTGAATGCCTAAAAATAAACACGTGATATGATTTATTTTTGAGTCTTAGGTGGATATTCCCCGTCGACTTATATGTAATTTGCAATCAATTTTAGTGGGTGCTTTGTGGCTTCCGCTCACTATGGAGGAGGAAGGCGAGGAATGAGGTTTGGTATATTCGTAGGTATCGAATTTGGAAGTTTAATAACAAACTTTATTATTCAATCAAGTTTTATTAATCGTTTCGAAGTAATTGTTGTTTTACCTCCAAGTGAATGAAATATGATGCATGAAGAGTCTTCTGGGAAAGGGAAATCGAACTACGCTTCACGTTGATGTATATAACTAACTTTAAAAGTAATCACTGCTTCCATCGACGCGTGGGAAGGTTTTGCGTCATCGCCAGAGTACTTCGTGATTCGACGGGCTAACTAGCAGATCGCTGGAAGACACAAAAAGGAGAGGAAGTCAGACTTTTATCAGTTGAACTGAAATAGAGTAGGTGGCTGCTATTTTGCACGATGTGTGCCGTTTATTTCCAAAAAGAAAAGTTCAAAGGTTGAATGGAAACTTTAGTTGGAGAGAAGTGAAAGAGAAACAACAATGAAGAAAGGTTATAGTAAACAGGGATAGGAAAATTAATATTAACTTATAAATGTTATAAACCCTTTAGGTTTATGTACATAGGTTGATAGAAAAAATATCCATCTATCAATGCATGGAACATACACCCCACCATTAACTAATTATCCTTAGAAAGAGAGTTTCTGGAAAGAATGGCATTTAGCCAAACCACCAGATATTTATTTTCCAATGTGTATTCTTTATTCTTGTGTAAAAATCGTTCGAGCAGATATGAGTAGTTGATAGGATTAAAAGAGGTATTTTAGGCATATAATTTTTTCCTTGCCGGATTATTTCCGTTTGTCCACATTTTCAATTGAAAGCACTTCAGGTTGAGGTACTTTTCAAGTGCTTGTTATGGTTGGTATCAGTATTCGGCTAAATTCATCATCCTTCACTACATCCAGATAAAATAGGCTAGATGAGGATGTGGAAGGATTTCCGGTTGATTGGAAATAACAGACGTCGACTGTTCATTTACAACTATCCGAAATGCTGGGCGAAATATTCAGCATCAGTTAATAAGGGTAAAATATCCTCTCTAATAGAACGTAGACTCATTGATGAAAATTAAACTTTGGTGTCATAAGTATATCCTTCGAACTGATTTACCATTAAGTTCAACAAATCAAAGTGTGCATTGGACATTCTTTTTTAATGCATGTATGTGTATTTGTGCATATATATCAACAAATTAACACATTTCCTTTTTCTGCTATGCGTTTTCTATAATGTTCTGTTTCTATGACAATTTAAAAGTATTATTAGCGCAAATAATAAGAGGATTGAATTAGTAGTCCTAAATTTTGATGCTTAACTTATATGATATCATACTACTCAGTCCTCGAATTTGGTGTTAAGTTCATCGATGAACTGATAGAATTATTTCATAACTTTCTCCCTTTAAATGTTCTCACTATTGTTTAAAAATATTCTTAATATCTTTGTTTAATATTATTATTCGAATTAACTTATTGTAGTATTTTTCCTTTAATTTTACAAGGATTACAGTTAATCCTGCTTTTTAAAGTGAAGGCATTTATTAGAGTTAAAATATTTGCAATAATATTTATATCGATGATACTTTTCAACTAAATAGTTATTCATTTAGCGGAAAATATCCCATTCCTTTGTATTTTAATCTTCTGACGCTTCGATTGGAATCGGGATTTCCAGTGCTTCATCTGACCAAAATTTCATTTTCTTTCACATATTCGATTTTTCATGATAAGTAGTCACTGAAGGCATGATATGGCTTTATCCTGTGCTGTTATTTATTTTTTAATGATTCCTATTCTGATCAGGAAATCCGTAGAAATAAAAAAATATGATCGGGGATTATCGAATTATTGTAGATTCAACATTTACTTTAGGAAATTTTAATCTTTGGTTTTTCTTAACTTTCCGTCATTATTTCTCTAATATTTCCTAATTTCTTACGAATTACATATTTTCATGCAAAAAAATTTCTATTCAACTAAAAGCGTCAAATTATTACGTTCCTGACTGCAGAGATAAAACTGAGATGGTGTTATTTCAACACCGAATTAGAAGTAAATGAACAGGCAAATTATTGCCCTGAGGAAATTAAACACAGAGTTGAACAAGTGAATGCCTTGGACGATTTTTTTTGCCGCACAGTGTAGGATACACTAATATGATTAAGGTAAATAGCTGAAATTAAGGTTTTTATTAAGAACACAACGATGCAGTAAATGATTGTTCGAGGATATAAATATGGAATTGGCGAAAAGTATATACTTCATCCGAGCTTTTATGTTAAAGTAAAATGGAGATTGGGTGTGCTTGAATATTTTTGCTAAAACTCTGTGAGAGAATAAGAAATGAGCTGATAATGACTGTGATAATTTACTGGTCAGGTAATTTAATACAATAATTTAATTCCCTGATAACCTAGCAATAAATTATTACTTTGGAAGAAAAGTAACTTATTCGCCTGGCTGCATCATGGTAAATTGAAAAATTTATAGTAATAGGATGATTGGAGAGGAGTAGTACAACAGTCCTGTTGAATCCACGGAGCGATATTATCGTTTTTCATAGAACTGATTATTGTGACGGAAAGATCCTTTATACGAATACAAGTAGGCTCAGGAAACAATGTCATTTACGATCAGAGCATTACTGTGGTCGTCATAAGCGTTTTATGTTTATAAGCTAAGTTTCATACTGACCGTATTAATTATCCCTACGAATTACGTTTAGCGTTAATTTAGATAGGTACTCCGTTTTAACTTTCTTTCTGACTCCTTTAATGCCTTCTAAAATGCCTATTCTTTTCCTGTCTCTTTACAACTTTCACAATATTCTGCTCTTCAGCATTCCCTTCAGCATCACATCGTCTATAATTAATACTCTATTCCTATTCTTGTTTGAACTTGTTTGCTGTGTTTGCTAAGAACTTCCTCAAATATATTCATTCTACCCTACCAATTACTTTGTCACCTATACTCCATTTTGTCCATTTCATCTGAATTAAATCTAAACTACTCAGCTACACAATCATACTCTATGGTCGTGAATCATATTTCTGTGCCATACTATGATAATATCCTCTAAAATGTTAACAATTTTTTCTAAATGATATTACCTAAATTGTTCTAATGAACTCTCACCTTAAAAAGGCTACCTTTGCTAATTAAATTCCTTCTATACATTATTACTGATATCTCCAGGCTCTTTCATTGTATTGTCCCGGTAACTAAATAGATCTACCTGCTCTAATTTGAGCTTCCTTACTTTGATGTTTAACTTTGACTGCCCATGTCTTAACTTGAGTTTTATTGTCATTTTTTTCATTACAATAGCCTCACATTAAACCTGCAATCCAATGGGAAATAACTGAGGCCCTTGGATGAATGATCACTTGAAAAAATTAATTATTGAATTATTTTTCCACCAAAATTAATTTGTGCCTTCTCTTGTCATGACGTCTCTCTTACTACCAGCTTCAGAAGGTACAATTATAAATTACAAACGATAACGGACAGTCCTGAGTTAATCCGCTGCCCAGCACTACTCAGATCCATTCAAGTTCCTCCGCTCACACTGGTACTCTCTGATGCATGCATAATGTTTCTATTTCTATTCCTTATGTCTCTAGTACACTCCCATATTCTGAAATACCCTCATAGGCTATAATCACACTTCCCAGTTGAATACCTTCCCGAAATCCGCGAAACACAAAAACATCCTGGTTATAGTGTTCTATATCATCGTACTATGAACGTTCTCACCGATTCAAATGCAACGTACAGGTACCTCTACCTTTCCTAAATTGAAACCGATCTTCACGTGGGAACTCTTTTTCTTACCTCCAGCCTAGTATTTATAATTCTCAGAATTACGTTAACTGCGTGGGACATTAAAAACATGATCTTGCGATCATCCCGTTCTTCTTTTCGGAATAGAATTGGTGTCGACCGGATGAAGTCTTCTGGCAGAAAAAACTCGCGCACCTCTGTCTCTCACACATTTTGAAATTGCCACATCACAACATATTTTCCATAATATCATAAAAAATATCTCTCTGAAAATAATATTTGGATGTGCGATATGTTCATCTACATATCCAATAGTTTCGAATCCTGAATGAAAAAGTCAAATAGTCAAGTCCATACTGCATAATCGTTCCACGTACTCTTTTCATCTCTACCGAAGTACTCTACTTTTGATTTTTTCATGCTTTTTGCTATTAAGGGAATTTTTACCTTACATCTACATATAATCGTTATACGTTTGCCTTTTCCTGCTAATGAGAATCTTT
This sequence comes from Rhinocypha anisoptera, assembly GCA_011762765.2. Classification (NCBI taxonomy): domain Eukaryota; kingdom Metazoa; phylum Arthropoda; class Insecta; order Odonata; family Chlorocyphidae; genus Rhinocypha; species Rhinocypha anisoptera. Next base: position 2,893 of record WURS02428010.1, on the reverse strand, counting down.
TCACTTCCTAAATAGGACACATGTGAATGATTTGAGGTTTTTCTGGTTTGAAACGGGTGGAACGTTATCGGAAAATCCACCAAGTGTAGTTTTTATGGATCCAAGTTTTGACAGACAACTCGGCCATCGTCTTGACTTCAGGACTACTATATCACTCTCTCAGTGTCATTTTTCCAAATGCTCATATTGCTGTCTCCACCATGCTTCCTTCTCCTATTCCATTTCTTTCCTGTCTTTGTAGTTCATTCGTTCTACCTCCATATTTTTAGTCTTCTATTTCTTTCTCTCTCTTCCATATTCTTTATCATATCCTCCCTAGCTTAAATTTCTTTGTTGAACCTCAATTCCCGTATACAACTCTCTCAATCTTTCCTCACCCTTACTTTTAGGCTCTTTCTTGTCAATCTTCTACTCATCGTGCACCCTTAAAATTCTATCTGCGTTTTCTTGATACTCCATTAATTTTTTTTAATTTCGCGCTATAAAATTTACGGAACCTCCTTTGTTATCTTTTTTGCTTTAATTTTAAACCTTGTTTTATATGATCTAAATTATCGGTTACATGTGGATAGGAATTGAATAACTATGCGAGTTTATCATCACGATGTTCACCATGTCTAGCCACAATGTAATCTAGTTGACATCTCTACGTATACTGGGAAATTTTTTCACGTACTTTTATGTCTGTCTTGGTGATAAATGCACTAATTCGTGATCACTTAACCCGCTCTCGTAAATTTATACACATTTCAGGTTCTTTTTTCTTATATACCTTATTCTCCATCGTCAAATCATCTCGACCCGCAATACCTAATTAAGTTTTCCAAATTGTTATCAGTTATTTATTTATTCTCTTATCGCAACGCTCTATCACTTCCTCAGGTTCATCCTATGCCTCATCTGTGTAATATCCTGATGACGTTTAGCAGGGTGAACAAAGCAAGCAAATATTGTAAAAATTTCACGATGAAAGAAATAGTTATATTTAAAACCATTGAAAGATAACTACTAATATGTGCACTACGTATCTTAATACTCCTCTTCATGCCTGTCATATCCATTTTGATCTTTAATCGTACGAGGAAAAAATTACGTTTTAAATCTATCCGCTCTCCAATGTATTTCCCTGATTTTTCGCCCTTTGTCGAATCTATTGTAGTAAGACGGGGTTTTTAACATGTCTCTTAAGTCTTAGGAAAAGTGGTCTGCGTCATTTACTTCTTTCTCCGGATGATTATCCATCTTGATATGCCTACAACTGGATCATCTCTAAATTTCCTGGTTGTGCTGTTAATTATAAAAATATTTTACTCTTCACCTTTTATATATATATATATATATATATATATATATATATATATCACTTCAAGCTCTCTGTGTCTACTCCACTGTTTATATCTTTCTCTTCACTATTAAAAACTTGTACCTTTGGATATAATTATCCCCGTTGTAGTTCCATCTCATTTGCATCAGTCTTCAGGCCTACGTCTCCTCTACCCATTTTATATTTGATAAAATTCCTATCCTTTCTACACTCATTCTCGTCCACCTCGCCATTCCACGTCCCTGCTCTAATCATTTCAGTCTTCCCTTTCGCGTTGCTTATCCATTTCCGTCGGTTTGATTATGGAGGGAAATTTTGTGATGTTGACCGAGAAAATTTTGCCCTTCCCACAGCAAGAGAACGACAGCTACCGTAGTGGGTTGGACCCATGGTTACCAAGATTCATTTTCTATTTTACAACTCTTGTCATTAATTTTGGGAAAAATAATTGGGACCTTTTCTGTTACCTTCATCAATAATATTTCTAACGTGACATCATTATTTAAGTGGTTATTTTTTGAGCCAAACGGAAATTTGAAACTTTTATCTAAGCAGATTTATTTTATATAATACGCTGTTAAATATAAATAGAATTGAAATGAATGATGAACTTGTGAATGCTATTTATTTAGTCATTGTCTTCTTGAACGGGTATTTCTAGCTGTTAATTAATTCTTGACTTCTGAAACTTAAATATGGGAGCAATCTCGCATTTAATTGTGAGAAGGAAAATTGGGAAAATAGATAGAAAGAATTTGATCGGAAGGCTACAAGTTACAGAGAGATTTATAGGGATATTGCTGAGAAAGAGTAAAACTAAATTATTGAATACTTTATTGAATGAGAGTTTGTTAGAAGGGGAAATTTCTGTAAATATACGGATAGGAAAGATATTTTTTATGAACTGGTGGCAATATTTTGGCCAGTATGGAAATGGCTTTAAAAAACTACGAAAATCAGCTCTAAAAACGCATAGCTTTACCCCGAATTTCGAGTATTTAAATAATTCATTAATTAAGAAAAACAGATACATCGCCGAGTATCATTTACATGGTATGTTTTGAAAGTTGAAATTATCACTGAGTTAAAAAAATAAATGTCTGTCGCTAAGACATTAGCGATAGACATTTTCTTTCGCCATATATCCTTATTTTTCTGAGAAAAGGCATTATTTAAAGATTAAATTGAAGTTGTCTACGAATGCGGGAAAATGATAGATTTTATGCGGAAGGCGTCTTTTTCTGAAAATATATCTCGAAACTCGATGATTAGCTTTAAATTGATTAATGTTTCAGCTCCTAACTTTACTAAATAAGCTAAACTTGATAATCTATTTTGATCGCACGGATAGAGGAATGAAAAAATATATAGTTTCGCTATTAGCCCCATAGTCAGGAGTTAATAATATTGGACATTTTCTTTATCCCGAACTTCTTCGTTCATAGATTTCTTCGAGTTAACATGAAATAAATAATAAGATTTCTGGTGTGGTCATACCAATGTTGGTAGTTTATGAGAAGTGTTCAATTTTGCCAAACAAAGACAATGACGGGAAATACTATAGCTTGG
>WURS02427990.1:0-16123 GCA_011762765.2 Rhinocypha anisoptera | reverse complement strand
TCTACAAGTCTAGCTCATTGCTACATATGTTCTTTTATTCCAATTGATCAGCTATAATGATGAGATAGCACCAGGAAATGACAGACTGGAGCATAGATTCCAAGATAAGTTGTTCAGTCATACTCCAGGAAGGTCTGTGGCATAAAATCACAGTCTCCTCTAGTAAAATCACCACAAAGTCTCTCGTAAAGCCATCCTTACAATGTAGATTCGTGAGGCATGACAATGTCATGAGTGTTTGAATCCTGCGAGTTATGCAACACAAATAGCAACCACAGCAAAATCTACTTGCTATAGTGATAGTGCGAATATGACCACTCGTAATAATCGGCAGAACTCCCTATGTTTTAACACGTGAACCAACCAATGCAAAATGATCACTCCCTATAGCGATAGTCTCGTTATAAGCCTTACTCGCTATAGGGGACTTCTACTATTGCTATTTACAAATTGCAGGCCATATATATGCTATCATTGAAAATTGTGAATTAGCTATGTTCTTTCTATATCTGTGTCAAACCATAGTGCAATCCAATTGATATCTCCTTGAATCCTCTTGAAGACTCTTCTCAAATACATTTTCCCAATAATTTGGTCATATACCCCTTCTACTCAAGCCAGTTGCTCAGCTCATATTAATGTGAAATTCTACATAATAATGCTGTTAAAATATTTAATATTTACTGGTGAGCAATTAACAGCATAAGTGCTTTTAAAAGTGAATATGCATACCAAATATTATTTTTTGTATCAGATTGTCTTTTTCTGAGACATATATGGTTACTAGGTGACAGTGATTCATGGCTGAATTGAAACATGTTTTCCACATTAAATGTTACATTTGTACATCATTTGTTTTGAATTCTCTATCAGCACCAGATTGTGATGATAATAATGCATTAAAGTTTTGGTTCTTGGGATAAAATATTTTATGTTAAGATTAAAGCATTTCAATTCAACCAATTCCAAAGGCCAAGAATCTATTAAACACAAAAATAATGATACATTACTCATAATCACTCATCTGCCTGACTTCTTTGAACTGGGTGCTCCAGATAGTGGAAATATATTTTAAAGTAACAATGTATGGCTTAAAACTGTTACCTCTCCTCACTCCTTTCATGGACTTCATCAACAAGGATATGGGAAACCCCTCTCAATGAAGGATCACTCTCCAGTCGCCTAAGAAGTATGCCCGTCGTACAAAACAAGAGCCGAGTAGCTGAACACATTTTGCTCTCCAGTCTTATCTGGAACACAAATGTAAATGACTCATAATTACTTCATCATTGTTTCATGGCTTTTGTTAACTTTTTATAACTTTGTTGTTATAACTTTTACTTGCTTAAGACGATTAATAATATTATTGTATCTTCTGGTAAATAGAGTGTGCCTACTAGGTAATGAAAATATGAACAATTTCTTACTGTGATACTTGTATAGATAATGTGCACTCTAAAAACTGTGATACTTGTATAGATAATGTGCACTCTAAAAGTTATTTACTGCAATAATTGCATAATTTTGTCTTTTTAACAGTTTCATTATTGTATTAAATAACATGCTGCTAAGTATAACTTGTAAAATCCTTACAATAGCTAAATAATCAAGTATATTAACATGTTTTGTATGAAGTATAAAAGATGATTCAGTAAGAATCTTGTTACTTATGACACCATGGAATCTTTCAGCAATGTAATGATCAACATGCTGGATTTTAGTCACTGGCTTTTGGGAAAAGCTCTAAGTTAAATGAGTTTTGAGCAGTCTTGCAATGTGACTTTTTACTTTTATGCTTTCCATTTTATGATTCACATATGTGCTAAAACAATATAGGAAAATATGGAAACAAGATAGTTATATCCGAGGAACAAATGCTCTGCAAAAGTAGTCATCACAATAACCAGTAGCAATGAGGGAAAGGTACCTGGTAACCAATTGTATTTCCAATCCTCTCCACTCTCTCCTCCGCCACTCTTTCTGCTACTCCAATTGCAGATATCCTCCGTGGCTGTGTGCAAACTATCTCCCTGTGCTCAGCCCTATTCCACCCCTTGTCTCCCAACCACTCATCGAGAATGAACTGTGGGACTTGCGTGCTCTTACCGCAACCTGTCATTCCACTGATGACCACTACCTGTTGGGGGAAGTTAATTAAATTAGCAATGATATTACATAGGTGGCATTGGTAGCGTTCTTCCAATCATTTATTATTCTAAAGGCCACCTTACACGATGCATGATCCCTTACATAATCTCGCAGAAAACGGTATCTCCAGGAACAACTTGTTCATGCGAGTAGGATAAACATGCTCTAATTTTTTCTCAGCATGCAATCATTATCGGATGGTTGCATTATCAGTGCATGTCAGCCATGCTTTTTTTATGTGAAATAGGAAGATGCCACTTCAAAGATTAAAAAATAAATTGTCATTACTTAGAGTATAGTACTGTGAGAAACAGGCAACTTGGAAACGTATTAAGATAGATAACAATGTTGTGTGTGAAATTGTTTAATCGATCCTTGAATGGCAATTAGATGGAAATTAGTATGTTATTAAACATAGTGTACAACATCTGTACTGTTCCTCAGATTGTGAAACTGAAAACGTGGTTGGCAGGTACCATCTTTCCTTGAAAACATTGTCACTATGCACCCTTTGTGTGCTGACTCCTCCTACATGGAATTCACAGACTTAATTCACCATCATGCACCGTGTAATGCCATATTTCTTCAGCAGATTCTATTACGGATTTCATGGGAAAGAGTTGATTTCATTCATTACTCTCAGGCATAGTTCAACCATAGTTTCCTTTTTTCCAAATCCCTAGATTTTCATCACAGTCAATATTTTTCATCTGATGTCTTGATGACAATAAACAATGTGCGTTGAATGATCAAATTTTGGTCCCAAAACTTTGAACAACATGCAAGTATACATGCATGGTATTTTACTGTAATAATAACAGTTTTCAATCAAAATACCAGAGTCCAAAACACCAGTTTTCTATTTCCAATTAATGTAAATACTTTCTTACTCCATGTTGCTGATAATTCATGGGTTATTCCTTACGGCTGAATAACTCATTTAAGAGTTAGATCTCAAGACACAAATAGCACACCATTCTTCCCTATTCAATAATGCCTATCTTACTGTTATACATTCCCATACTATTAAGGTGCTAAAAAATTCTTTAGATTCAAGTGGTATAATGAGCAAAACTTCTGATTACCACCAAGGGGAATGGACTATTTTCAGTTTAGTCAACATGCTCAACTTTTATAATATGTGTTACTTTATTTTGGAAAGAAGTTTTCTACATTTGGTGAGTCACAGCAGTATTGTCATTTCCTGATGATGAACTGAGTAGAAAGATTGGAGTCTACGGTCAAGTAATAAGAAAAACGAACATAGGAGATACTATGAAAAATTCATAATTACAACAAATTATACTGGTGCTCATTCAGTGGTTACTATGTATATTATAGATGTTAACTTGGGTAGACTTATTAAGAATTAGCAGGATCTTGGCAGTCCAACTATCAGTAGGTAAATTGATAGCATGTCCATATAGGAACCTATGTGACTGCAAGAGAAATTAATATTTTGATGTAAAATTTGAAGCAAGTCCTCACTGCTTACTTAAATGAAGAAGAGAATACAAATCACAGTTCTACACCAACAGAAAATTCTAATTATTTGTTTTGTTACAATATGGCATCTATTAGAACAACCTAGTAAAATTGATCAAACACCAATTTACTAGGACATGACCGGAATAGATGGGGGCATGACTATTTTCAGGTAAGGACCCAGGAAACAAAATAACGAGGATTACCTGTATCTAGCTTGCTGCTAGATATATCACAGCTGAAAGAAAGGTTTCTCCTGTATTTCAACAGTAACATAATAATTCATGAAGTAAATAATAAAGTGTTGAGATATCCCTTTTCAAATAATCCCAGCTAGATAACATACATATAATCAGTATGTCACTTTCAATATTGAAATGTTGAAATTTTATTTCTGAAACACTTACCTGGTTTTCTGATATGGTCTTTAAAATGTCTTTTTTCATGTGCCATGCAGGAAGAGACTTTCGAGCTCTCATCATTCGCTGATATTCAGCTAGATCCTAAAAGAAAGAATAATTTTTAGAGCAATGTTATCATATGTTTATTAGAGACAGAAAATTCTTATATGTATGACAGAAACATGTCAGTGAAGGACTTAGAATGTACATTTGAAGAACTAATACAAAAATAAGAATCAATGCCAATCAGGCCATTAGATTTCCACTTGAATTGCTGTACCATTGTCTGAACAAATTTAAGACTTTTCCTTCCAGCCTTCTGAAGAAAAAGGGGCTATTCTCACAAACATAAGCACAATCCCTGACTTCATTGATTACATAAACTAGATATTAAACTTTACTAGTGAACACAGTGAAAGGTTTTTCGAGTTAGTTTCTACTTTCTATACATACATATGAACAAAGGTGTCAATAAAATTAATTATTATCTTATTATAATCATTGGTTATTATTAAAAATACTTTATTTCCTTTAATGGGTTTCAAAGAAAGGGGATTGTTTTAGACTTGTGTCAGTCATAGATTCATGCGAATGTGATAAATAGTTGGCATGCTAACTCATGCAGATAGTTATTTTAGTCACATAGCCTGAAAGTTATCTGAATCACAAAAAATTTAATGGGATTTCAATATCTAAACAAGCAAAAAATTAGGTGACCACAATTAATAGTTTCTCACCTTGAATAGTTGTGAAAGAAAAACTGAATGAATTTTAATTACGTGATAGGGCAAGAATATGACAACAATGCTTAGTAACATATTTGCAGTCATTTGACATTTTCATGATACTCATGTTTTCATTTACATGTATTAATTATCTAAATGCCTATTTGATGCATTTTTAACAATTGAACTTCTTTAAAAAACCACAATATAAGTTTACAAAACAGTTTACTATTGTGACAGAAAACTGACTTATACCTATTTAAGAAGAAATTTCTTTTATTAAATGTCCCATCAAAAGGTTGGAGTGAAGATAAGCAATAAGGCTTGTTATTAAATACTTTTATTTTGGCATTGGTATGCAGTGCCCTTCCCTTACCCCTTTCAAATAATAATTATTGTGTACTGACAAAGTTATTAGTTTCTGTTTATTCATTATAGACTTCCATAAAGTACTGACCTCTACCATCACTCCAGCCAATAACTAGTTTAAAATATGACGGAAGTCACAATGAAATGAGAGATTGAGAGGAAAGATTAGTTTGTAAGAATGGAGAATGTGAATGAATATATCATTAATAAGAATGATTAATGGACCATATAATATTATTGATTCTGGGTATTAAATATGCTCCTTAGATATTTTACTTAAGAACTACAGTGCATGATGCAATGCTTTCAAAGTAAGGACCGCTATATTTAGATGCAGATGCCAAGAAAAATTTTTTTCTGCCATTTCTTCACCTCATCACATCCACTGCATAGTGGTCTCAGTATCCAGGGATGTTCATAAGGTAAGGCATGAAGGTCATCAATCATCAGGGCTTTTTATTTTGCGAGTTTCTAGAGAAGTAACAGCTGTTGGGTTTTTAGGTGGTACCTTCCTTCTGATAACCTACCTCAAATGAGGAAGAAAAAAAAGAGGAAATGTAAATTCCACAGACCTATTTTTTAACATGACCTAAATTTTGGTAAATTATGTCATCTTCAGTAATACTTAAGGTACATTCCTCCATTGAACTATCCCCATTTTCTGTTTACCTCCTCCTTCCTTTCTCTGATCTCTGTTGATGACATGTGACCTATCCAACAGTGTTAGGTGAAAGTTTGTGAGGGAATTACAACGAAGAAAGAATGAATTTACATTCCATTCCCATTTTCATTAAAAGTGTGTCAAAACATTGTCTCTGAAACTTGTCTTCTAAAACTTTACCTACCTAAACTGACTTACCCATAACTGTACTGACCACAACTTCAGAGACATATTGTATCTCCCTGGAAAATTGTTCACTGCACAAATTGGTTGTGTGCAATTGTATGGGGTCTCTGTTTTTCATAGCATAATTGACTCAAGGATACGACTGGTACCAGTGAGAACTAACCTTTCAGAGGGAAGTGCACAGCTTGCCCTCTTTATTCTGTCCATATTGGTTAAATCAAATGACTCACACTAAAAAGTGACTTTAAAGTGGGACTTTGCCATCTGGTAGCACTGTATGTAGAATGCCAGCTGTTTTCCCCAGAAGTGAGCCATTCCTTGTCAAACAGCGAGAGAGAGAGAGAGAGTTCTACACTCATCCTTCACCAAACTAAGGTTAATTGTGATTTCATTTTCCAATTTCTGGCAACAAGAGTATGTACATTGCTTTGCCAATAAGTTTTACTTATGAATTATTTTTGTGTATTAAAGAGTGATAACTGGAAGATTGTTGTTTGAATTTGTACTGTAGCACTTGCTCCTATAATTAATTGATCACATTATTGATATAAAGGTGTTTCATGTCTCCTTTCGATCTTGCAGTCAAGTAAGATCGGCAAACTACGCAGTTGCCACCACAAGAGTATCGGAGTATAATCAGATAACTTCTCTCACCTATTTTCTATAGTCCTCATGCAAAATTGTCTCAGTTTCTTGTACAGATTCCCTTGGGGTACGTCAAAATCTTGAGATAGAAGTGAGGTGTAGACAGCAAAATGTAATCGTAATGTAAATTTGGAGACGGGAGGAGCTAATTAAACATGGTGGTCAAATAGACTGAGTTGAGAGACTACCGGGATGAAGGAAGCATGGAGGACGGAGCAATCCAAAAGCCCAGAAATTGACAGCATGATGAACAATAACAGACCTACAGTTGTAGTGATGTACATTCCCATTTGTACATCATTAATGGGATAATGCAGATGAGAACGGTGTCAAGTGACAGATAGGTGATGAGGAATAAGTTGATTGAAGGGTTAAGGTAGGTTTTTGATGAACATAAGTTTAGAATTGCCCTGCTACATCTTACTTAATCTCTCTTCAAATCTACACATGTACTTCCCACCACCTCTCATTCTATCCATCCTGTTCCTACTCCTACCTTGCTTACCCAACATTTTACCCTCCATTAAAACATTCAACAACCCATTTCCTATGAGTACCCATTCCATCTGCCTTTCCTTTCTCCTTTGGATATCAGAGCAATAAGTAAATATAACAAAATGCATTAGGATAATATAAAAAGTTGTTAGCATTCACAACTAGTCAAGGAGATTCAATAAAATATCTGTGGTTCCTTCTAAATAACTATCTGACAAAAAGAGGAAATTAATAGATTTAGGATCCATTAGTGAGTTTTGATTCCAATGTGTATCAAAATATTCCATTTTTATCTTTTTACTTAGGGTGAAAGTCAGCATTAAATCATCTAGTTTGTGTACGTCTACAGACCTGTTTATCCAGGAACCTCTGTCGAATCTTCTCATCTTCACGACTGATCTCTTCATTCGTTAGTTCTGCCTTGGGTTCCCGTTTTCCACTCTGGCCCACCTTGCCCTTGACCTGAGGTTCGTCCACACTTATCTCACCGCCCTCTTGAGTTTCACTTGGGACCCATATGAGAGGCCTCCCCTCTTCGAAATCTATCCTTTCATTCTCCACCGCATCATGTATCGCTTGCTCGCTGCCCAGGAGCATCTCAGTGAGGGTGTAGACGGCGGCCGTCCCGTGATCTTGGGCAATCACACGGGCCTCGCCCAGCAACCGCTTTGTTATGCGAAGGCACGACTCTTTTGGGAAATCTGGATTCTTCGTGGAGATGCACACGACTGCTGGTTCTAGTGGATACATGGAACCGGTTGGGAATCTGACCTCGAGCTCAAATGTCCTCATCTCCTCCTCATCCGGCTTCAAGTGCCGGTCATCCGGAACTTTGGTTTTCGATTCGGGATTCTCGTGGGAATACTTACAGTCATATGTATATTTGCACTGGCCCTTCAAAAAATAGCGACAAGGTTCCTTTTTCTTCTTTCTACTATTTTTGTTGTCCAACGGTTCTATCACAGCACTTTGGTTCTTTTTTAAAAGATAATCTAAATGTAATTTAATCACCCACACTTGGTTTGGAATTCTCTCTACAAAGGCACTTTCGTAAATGGATATTAATACATCTTTCTCCTCGTTTCTAAGGCAATTGACTGTTAGCTCATCACTTTCACTTATATCACCTTTGTTCCAACATTGGTTTTCTTCTCCATCGAGGACATTGTCAAATTTCAAACCTAGCTGAAAATATTGTGATAGTAAAAGCTCCAGTGATTTTCCTACATCGCCATCCATTAAATCAAGGGCTTCCAAGCAATGTGACCTATGGAAGCCATAGCTGAAATAAATTGAAAGGTATGTTTTAAATTCTTTTAAAAATTATAGCTCCAACATGTCAAATTAAAAATAAATCTAAAAATATTGCTCATTAAGCTTCAATCTACTACTTATGACTTGATCACAAAGTCAAAACCAACATATGGCATTACTAAACGTGTCACAATGAGTATTTGTATTAAATAACAATTTTTAATTATCATTTTAATGTTTAAACTACCAATAGAATAGAATTTTACTTCACATTTCATTGAAATTAAGGAAATGATTTAAGAACCTTAGGAAGGAACATAAATGTAATACTTGGTCTGGATTACTATAAACCAAGGTTTGATTAATTATCCATTGAAATTTAGAAAAAGGAGCAAACATATTTTCCATTTCGTACAAAATGAAAAATATGTTTGCTACCTACTCTACTCTTGCAATAGCAATGACAATGTAAATGTACTTTGAATATACTATCATGTGCTTTATATCTAATGCAATGATATGTTGTAAATTGATCCTTAAGCAAATGAAGTATTATTATTACTTAGAATACAATAATATAAGAATGACTTAAGGAAATAAGTTTTAAAAATAATACTGATTTACTTTGTCATGTGGGTTACATTTGTCAAATGAAGTAAAAGGATAAATAATAATACTCTTGAATGATGGGAATTTCATAAGAAATTGCCTACCTCACCAACTTCTTCAGGGCAAATGCATTTACTCTCTCTTCCAGGTCAACCACTCTCCTCTTCTGTGAATAATCTATCGCTCCTTGCACAATTAGACTACCAGTGGTCATCCAATACTGATGGCTTAGGTTTTCCCTTTTGTCTTTATATGAAGAAATTTCACTCAATTTAAAGTCCTGAAAATATATTAAAGTAAGGTCATGAAATCTTGTCAGAAATATCCCTAATGACCAGAAATGCTCACGTTTGAAGGTAAGTTAAAAATAAAAGAGATGTTTTAAAACTTCCATATACTCTATAGAGTCAGGTGAGATATGGTGGAAACTATTCATAATCAAATAAATGGGGACAATTTCTACTTTTAAAAAACTTCTTATTTATTCCAGACATGTTTTGGTGTACTTCATGATACTGGTGTACTGTGCGATAATGGTGTAGTTCACTGAAACATGTCGGGAATAAATAATAAGTTTTAAAAAAGTGGAAATTGCAAAAGTATCCTCATTTATTTGATTACTTTCATATACTGTATCTGTGATTTAAATAACTCATTAGTGGCATCCGCGCAATGAATTTTTTCTGTCGATAATATTTCTCTCATATGCCCAATAGGACATGGGCCAGAGGTGAGGAGAATATAAGCATTGTCATCCTTCGTTAGCTTTTCATTAATGTCAAGACAACCTTGATGATGGAGAACAACATACAGATGTATCCTTTCTGGGCCAAGAAACATGCATGGTAGAAGACACAAGTCTTAAAGGCCCCATGGTAATGGGTTAGTTACTATATTACGAGCACACTATGGTTTTCATATAACATTTTTCTATTTCTTGGAATGTATCCCATGCACATTTTGCAAACAGATTGATGCCATGGTTCACCTTGTAAAATTTATGGTAGTTTTAACATTTGAATTTTTTAATAACTTTTAGACTCAATTTTATGTCCGTTTGCCATTTCCTTCTTTCTCCCTCCTCCCATTCATTTTGTGTCCTTACTAAGAGCACAGCCTAACATCAGTGGTGTCTGGTCAGTACCAATATACTGGAAACAAATAACAAGGCTGTACTCTTAATGTGGGCACAAGAGGGATGGGACGAGGGAGAAAGAAGGAAATGGCAAACGAATGTAAAATTGAGCCTAAAAGTAAAATAATTCAAAAAGTTAAAAAATACCATAAATTTTACCAGGTGAAAAATGGTATCAACTACTAGGCATCAGCCCTTTACTGTGTGTTTTTGAACAGTCTTTGTTACAAGTTATTTCTCTAAATTCATGTGCATGTGAAATGCTGGCGAGGGTCAAGGTGTTTTTGCATATGGTCACTGGCATGTGGAAAAATCCCCCACAAACCTCTAGTGTAATGTGTGAAGGTCACAGTGATTCAAGCACACTCAAGTGAGAGAGTGAATGTTGTACTTTTGACTTGATTCTCTATTATTTTGTCTGAGTGTTGGTCACTGCCATGGGGAGAAATCCCTCGCAAATGGTGTTTGTATGGATGTGAATTTTGATATTCAATTTTTTAATTTTATTCTTTATTTTTGTCTGAATTTTGGTCCCTGGTGTAGGCATAAAACATCTGTGAACCTTAAATGAGACTTAAATGGGCCACTGCAAATTAATATGCACCTAAGTAAGGGAGTGATTGGTTTCTCATTTTTATTTTATAATTATTCTTACATTATTATATGAATGTCAATCCCTGGCATTGTAAAAACCACTGGTAAAACATGAGTGATAATCACGCAGTTCAGATTGATTTTATTATTGTTTTTACATTATTATATGCACTTGGGTCTCTGGCAGTGGGAGAAATTCCACATAAAACCTGAGGGAAACTCTTGTAGTCCACTGCAACTTAGCACACCTAAGCAAGGGAATGACTGGTTTTTCGTTTATTTTATCGTGCGATTGTTGGTCTATGGTTTGAGGAGAATTTTCCCAAAAACCTTGCATGTGTGAGTAAATGGGACTCACTGCAAAGTAAATATTATAATTTTGCCTACACAGAGAGGTTATTTTAATTTATTGACCTTTTGATTTTTATTTTACTTAACACATTCACTGCTCCCAATGCAACTGTAGTAGTCACCCAGATTTTTACCAGGTGTCCACGTTGCACCTTGCGTGGTGCATGTTCATGTCCATTCAAGTTGCTGTGGTTTTCATGTTGTACTGAATAAAGTTGTCTAATCTGTTGATGGCACTCAGCAGAATTATATTTTAAAAATAGCTTTGTTTCAAATTTTAATAAATAATTAAAATAAGAATAACTTTAAAACAGCCGTGGCAACCAAACAACATTCAGTTGAAAGTGGGGTCAGTGAATGTGTTAACAGAAAATTATGGTTAATTAATTAAAATTATTTTAAAATTAAAATTTTTTCAACCTTTAGACTTAATTTTATGTTTGTTCACCATTGCCCTCTTTATCCTTCCTCACATCCATTTTGTGTCCTTATTAAGAGTATGGCCTGGTTAATTGTTTCCAGAATGTCAGATAGGGTCATAGTTCCTACATTCTCAAAGCAATAACCAAGTTGGAATAAAAAATGGTAACCAATTACAAGTGAATGAGATGACTGAATAATCAAATATTACCCACCAGAGTAGATCAGAGAGTTTAATGTTTGTTTCTCTCACCAATATTGTTTGAATACAATAGGACAATAAAAGCACATGTATGAAAAATTCTAATCAATGACTCTCTAAAACCAGATACCCATAATTCACCAGGTGGCCCAGAATGACTGCTCAATCTTTATCAAGCTGGAAGATAATGGCTTCTTCTGAAAGAGTGTAAAGTGGCATGGTTAGGGGGCCAAAAGATTAATTGAGATATGCACATGACCTACCACTGGTCATCTACTTGAAAGACATTCTTAGCATCTTACAGATTTAGTGTGAGAGACATAGTGTTAAAGTCACATATTTTTAAGGGCATACAATGAGATTTTTGAAAAAAAAAGAAAGATCCATTTAAATGTCCAACTAGATGGGACGAGTAGAAAACTTCACTATTCTTTAAGCTTGCTAGATTAAAAAATATATAATAGCAAAGACATAAGGAGAAGGACTGTGTTAGTGAAGTAAGCATTTCCAAAGAGGAGGGATGTGATTGTGTGGGTCATCTGGGTATAAATACAACAAAAGGAAAAGAATAGTAAGAACACTAACCAGGTGTGAAGCCCTTTCTGGTTCTGAAATATGTTCCTTGAGGAAAGAAGAGCAGTAACTGCATTTGTCATTTAAGACTTTGGAAATGGGGCCGTGGAGAAAATAAAATGAAGAGATGGAAGAAAAATACAGAACTTAGAGAATTCCACCTAAATAAATAAGTGGAATTTACAAAGTTCATTTATTCTTCTTTGATCATTGAAAAAATCCACAAGGTGAAGCCCAGAACCATGAAACTATAAAATGCAGAGAGATATGGGGAGAGAAAGGTATTGGGCACGGTAAAGGAAGAAGTTCTATGGGAATTCTTAAGAAGGTAAGTATATGGAGAAGATAAAAAAGACACAAGAGGATATTAAAGAGCATGATGAAAGGTAGAATGTTACGCATGGATAGTAGAGGGTGGAAAGGACTAACTATTTTAGACAGTTGACATTTAAAAATACTTAAATTACAATACTTAAACACAATGCAAAGTACAGTCTTGGAGTCCACCAAAGCCTAATTTCAACGGAGCTCAAATTGAAACGGGAGTTTTGAAGAGCATGCCAGAAGGGAAAATGTTGGGGATGTGAGAGAGAGTAAGGTACGAAATTAAATGATAGGTAATGTGAGGTGACTTAGAAAGTATGTTCAGCAGATGTGATTATTGTTGTTACTATTGTGTGTGGCAATGTACAGAGTCCATCAGTAAGAATTTGGATAACAATAAACTGTAAATGTTCCTCATGTCACAATAATTTGTAGTAGGACAAATGTGAACCATTTAATTTGGTGAAAAAATCCATTTGGCTCAATATATTTTCACCAATACAAAACTACCATTATCCATAAGTGGCCGAGCCAATAAAATATAAAAATATTTAACGTTATTTTGGATTATTACACCAACAAAAAGAAAATGATGTAAAACCGACTTCATTGGTTTACTGAATAAAGAGTATAAGTAAAATATAAGTAATTTATAAAGTGTTTCTAGAAACAAACCTCGCCATGGATTTCCTTCAAGGTGTCCAAAAGAGCCAGTTCTTTTTCCTTCGACAGATAAAGCTTTTGCAATTCCACTTTGAAATGGGAATGACTATGTTTCGGCTCACTGTAAAATTAGTTATGAGGGCAACGATTAAGAAATTGTCAGAAATGACAAATTAAATCATTTAAAGCGGCGATCACTGATTCCTAAACAATAGATTATCAATTTTAAACGTGCTGCACCTGATTCTATAAATCACATAGCTTACCTTCCATAATCATTTTTTGGTTTTACGGAAACTACGCTGTCTTCAAGAGCACCATTTGATATTGCACGAGAGTCAGCCTTTTTGCTCCAGCCGCTCTGAACCGTTGCACTTAAACCTTTCGATGAACTTTTACTTCCATTCCGATGACTCAAACTTCTACTTTTATCGGAGCTCCTTTTTGGACCACCATTCCTTCCACTCATGGTTAACGTAACTTCAATCAGTCAAGAAGTTAATACCAACTCCATACAATCATAATCTCCTATTATTGAGGTATAATTACAGTACATACATCCTCACCTATTTAAATAAAATTACAAAATATAAATTAGAGAATTATTGGCAATTCATAAGTAGCAAGCTACTAAGAAATTGATCTCAAAACACAAATTATTGATTTCATAATATTGCCAGATTATATTTATTGTGACACAAAACTATCTATTCATTGACAAAGCAGCGACTTCACGTTGGGGTTAACAAAAACAAAGAAAATCAGATCGTAAAATAAACGTACCTAAAAGACATTGCACTAGTTGAAATTGAAGGTGTCTCTAAGAGAAAATGTGCATTTACTTATAAATCAAACTGCACATCCCACTTAAAATTATCAACTTGCAACAGAAGAAAACTTTTACTTACCTATCTTAAACACTTACAAAACCATACCTACGACAATATTAGCACAAACTAGCCACAACCTAACATGATTCACCCCGAAAATATCACGTTCTCTTCAGAAATTAAGTTAGCTCAGAAGTATCTCGCACTAATCGATTCTTTCGATTCTATCAACCGCTGTAGTATCGAACTCAGGGCTGCCAAACAAAATCTAATTCGATCCCACTTTTTTCTGAAAATATGACCATGAAAGATGGTCCCATGACCGTTATTAATTTTTAAATATTTTATGTTTCATATAATTGCACATGACGATAAAGAATATTTTTGCCAAAATTTATATAATACCTTCAGCAGATTTTTCTTTTACAGGATTTCGAATTTTAATCATGATATACTTGAGAGCTAGTAAATATGAAATATTTCCTAGCCGAATTGTACATTTAAAAAATATTCGGAAAGAAGTCTCCATTTATTATTTCACAGAATATCGAATCAGTATGGAATAAATGTGACTGGCGCACATGACTTGAATTTTTTAAAGTTTGGGAACGTACCATCCCTCGGCCTATAATTATAATTATCAAGGCATTATCAGAGATTTTGTTAGAGTTGATATCTTATTCTTACATTTTGAATAGCAATAACCGATTTCTTGTATTTTTCCGTTTGACTCAACTCGATCAAGTATTACATTCACAGGGCAAGTAATTTCTACCAGACGGGGATTTCAAGCACTGGGTAAACTCATGTTTAGATTGCGTAGGAAAGGAAAAAAAGGATGAAGGTCCTATCGCATTCAACGATGTGCTTCGCTTTCATGGACATCGAAAGGGTGTTACCAACAAATACACTTGGAACCATCACTGCCGTTGTGTGATTTCAGCAGTATACCTAGTAGTACCCATAGAACAATCAGAGTAGGCATGTTGTGCCACAGTCTTAGCGAGGGTTATTCCATATAATACCATCACTTGGAGAAGAGAAACATAAATTGGGTTGTACTACCGAATTTCTCGGTCTACACTCTTGTCATTTTGGATGACTTACCTATGAATCCAAGAGTGAGTGGGAAAAATGATAGCTAGAATGATCAAATAGTCTTCACAGCAAAGCAACTCAGCCCCGTTTCCTTGCCCGAAAGCAGCAAAGACAAAGGAGCCGCAGTTGTCATTTTATGAAATCATTTCGAAAGCATATCAACGGGAACGGATTAATTGAAGGGTAAGCTATTGGTTAAGGTCTTTTTTATAAGAATCAGCTTATATATGCCCTGCTTCATCTTAACTTAATTCCTCTTCGAATCTGTGTACTTCCTGTCTCGTATAATTCTATCCTAAATCCCTATTCTTGTCTTACCCCTACCTCGCTTACCCAACATGCTACCCTCTATCACAACCTTCAAAAACCCATTGCCTCTGATTATTCCTTCCATCCACCTTTCCTGCCTTGTTTTGGACTTCATTCAAAAATTGCCTCTCCTACCTACCATTCTTAGTAGGTCCTTTATTAATTTTTCTTTTCGTTCACCTAATCTTTTCCATTTCTGAACCCACATTTCAAAGGCCTTCCCCAATCTCCACTCATCATCCTTCCTTATTTACCAAGTTTCATAACCCTATATTGCTACGCTACATAATGAGCTAGGCCTTAATCCTTTCTTTAAGTTCCCTCTCGATAAGCTGACAAAAAAGAAGACAAAAATGATTGGAAAAAGGACGTGGAATAATAGGACGACTAGCTGATCGGAGAAGTTACAAAATACTGAACGAGAAATGGAAAGAGATAAGATGGACACGCCAGGGTTTAGAGTTTAGATGAAAAGATAAGAATCGTTATTTCAGCAACAGTACCAAGTAATTTTCAATAGAGCGGAAAGCCTCCGGGGTTATACATACGAAGGATGGATAGAAACACTTAGAAGGGGCAGACAAAACCCGAAATATTTCTTATTATGTGAGTCTTTTAAGTGTCAGTGTGTGTGTATATGTGTATA
>WURS02427961.1:0-15000 GCA_011762765.2 Rhinocypha anisoptera | reverse complement strand
AAACTGTTTTTTTGGTTTAACCTGTATTTGAGATTTGTGAAAATCAGTGTTTTTGTATCAATTCAATAGGATAACAATGTTAGACCATTGCCATTCCCATAGATCTTGTTGCATTGCTGTAATTGAAGTAGTCAAGTGGTTTGCTATATTGTAGATTAGCCAAAATGTTGACCACAATCGGTAAAGCTAACAAAAAGGAGTAGTAGTGAAGTGGTGAAAGTGGTCGAGTGCAGCTCCATCCAAAGCAGATACCGTGGCGTAAGGCATCGCGCAAGTGGTGAGACCACACACCCACAACCAGAACCCATCCAAGTCGAGCTGTCAGGGTTACCAATTGAGCAACTTGACAATCACCACAAAATGGAAAATAGTATGGACACAAAATCAGCAAAATAATGATGCTAGACATTAGTAACGTGTTGTGAAACAGTGGACGGGATTTCAGTGAAGTTAATGCCTGAAGAAATTAAACAATACAATTAGTGAATATTTTTTGTTTAAAACAAACCAAATCAAACCCTTATGTCGAAAGAACGAGCAGCTAAAACATGGTCTAAGTCAATGACGTAAGATATTGCTCCAGCAAGTAATATGTCAAAACCGATAGCCAAAGGTCGATGTTTTCGAGAATCAGGAAGCTCGTTAAGTTGAAGCCAAACTACGAGAAACCACGAAACGGAACCGATGATGGCATGGATGGTAGTATCACAAAATGCAATCACATAACGCTGTAAAATACTTTCTCGTGGAATTCGCAAAACATGTTCACCAATTACAGTGGACACCAGCACAACGCTGTAAATGCCAAGATAAGTCAAAATTTGAATTATCCAATCTAGACGACATTTTTTGTTTACAAAATTGCATAATAGAGGCATTTTGCAAACACAAGTCAATGTTTTAAATGAAAAATGAAGAGTGAATGTTGTGTCCGAGCACAGGTGTCGAGCAGTGAGTTGAATATAAACACAATACTCACTCACTGTCTACACTCAAGCGACATCTGCCGGCATAAACACTAAGTTCATCATAAACGTTATCCTTTTAGTTATTCTCTCAAAATACAAATAACTAATTTTTTTGTTTTAATAATGTTGAGTTACAAATAGTTTTAAATATTGCTGCATTTAATTTAGTTTTAATTGGAAAAAATCTTAATATATTTTAATTAATCATTTCAAATAACAAAATTATTTTAATCAATAACATTTACCAAGAATTGAAACTGGCAAGTTACCAGTGGTAACTAATAATAATATTTTAAATTTCTTATATTGTCTAATGAATTAGTTTATTATGTTCTACCACACTTTTGTACAGTTACGCTATTTTCACAAAGCATAACTGATTTGAATCTAACTTTCGTTGTTTGAATTGATCATTGATTTAAATCTAATTTTTACTATAGTTATTCAAATTATTCACAAAATTTGAATTTCACATTCTGTATTATAATTCAAATTTTATTCCAATTCAATTCAACTTTTGCTTAACTTTTTAAATTCTCTTTAATTCTATTTGAATTTAAATTTTTGCAATTTTTACTTAATTGAATTAGAATTTTTAAATAACCTTTTGAAGTATGATAACTCTAGTTTGACCTGATTTTTTACAAAAAAAACAAACGGCCTTTAAGGCTGTTTTTTGTAATTATATTTTTAAGATAATTTTTTAATAACATTCTTGGCAAAATTAAGATATAATATAACTTGATATAAAAGATAGAAAACAGCATTTTATTTGTTTTTTTTGCAAATTGGTAAAGTGAGAATAGCTAATTGTATAAGTTTGCACCAAGTGGTGCGCATATCCGCATTTTCACAAACTAAACTAGCGTTGCCATTTGGTCGCAACGATCGTTTTCACTTGAATTTTTCCCAATGGTCAATGGTTAAACGCATTTTTTTGTGGTACTAGTTTTTGCCATATGTCCAAGTGTGTTTATTTTATAATAATTGCTGACACTGCTGACGCCAGCAAGTGTTGATATTTATTAGCCTGGGTTGAGTTACCAAAGGCCTCTTTTTGATTTGTTGCGGCATCTGGCAATCGTTAAGACACGCGCGCACACAAACACGTGACGCGACTTTCGGTTTAATGACTTGGTCAAACTCTCTTTTGACCTAGATTACGAGAAAAAACTGTGGTTGGTGCTTTTTAAGTGTCGTTTTTACTGCCACCCGCAAACAGTGTAATGGCTTGAAATAACATATTTCTAGTAAAATTTACGTTCTTTACCATACTGAGAAATATTTTTATCGTATATCATTGTTGAGACACCTAAAGTGATCAAAATTTTTAGTGCCAATGCACATTTTTTTGTGTAAGTTTAAAAATAGTGGAATATAGTAGAGAGTATATAGAAGATTAATAATTTTATATTTTAAAAATATTTTAACAACTACAAATCACATATTTATTCCGAAAATAATTATTTTTACAAAAGGACCAGCGCTAAACCGCGGTCTACCTTTTGTAAAAAAACCAAAAAATGACAAAACATAGAACATATAAAAAACCCCGACCATATTATTCACTATTATATAGGAGATAATTTTACTTCAATTGTTATAAAATTTAAAATGTGTAATTTATTTTAATTATTTTATTTTAAAATTAAATTTACTTTTATTTTAATTTTAAAAAATTTGTTTTGTTTTATTTCATTATTCATTTTTTATGTAAAACTATGCTTTTCAATATATATAAATGCAATTTGTCTTAATAGTTATTTGCCCGACAAAATGTTATGTTGTTTTCCAAATTGATTTTCTTAACAACTTGTGATATGTGCTTCACTTTTTTCTTCAATAATCTCATGGAATTGCATCTAAGTTTCTATAGACTTTTATCTGATTTGATCATAATGCGCTCACATTAACAAATTTTCCTAGTATATGTAAAAACCTTCAATGTCAGGGTTGTAATAAATGTATATGGAAAAATCTGGCGTAATCGAAAACAACATAAAAACATTTTTCCACTTAAATAAACACTGACATTTTTTCTTGTTAAATTAATAATTTTTATGATAAATTCCTGATTGATTTGGTTATTTTTGTATTTTATGTGCACAAATAATTATAATTTTTGTGATAATTTAAATTTTAAATAATTTAAAAATTGACAATATGTGTAATTTAAATGTAATTTTCTAAAACTTATAAAATTTGTATTTTTTAAAACAAAAGCATATTATATTTTTATTTATTTTTGTGTTTTGCCACTTATTTAGGTCACAATACTATTCGGTGAAGTAAGAATTTCAAACTGTATATGTTCGCACCAAATTGTGTGCATATACTTTGCACTGTTTACACAAATTTTTGCATTTTGATGAAAATATACCGCTTTGCACTTGAATGTAGAAAGCACTTTGTCTAGAACCGCTTAGCAACCAAGCGAGAGGATTAAGTGATCGCCAATCGAATGATAGTACCAGTTACGATTGGGAGCCTTGATTGACGGCACTAGCTTACACAATGTGCTTTTTGTACATCACTACATGCCGTGTGAGACCAATTGCTCGGTGTGTTAGGAGGAATTCATTTAGAAAGCATCACCAAGTATATAGTCCTTGGTAATGGCGCCTTGGGCAACCCACCGAGTGTGACGCAATTGGGAACCGGGCACCAGTTTTTATCCGTGTCCATTGTGGCCTAACTGGAGCTCACTTTGCTTTGGTAGCTTGACAGACCTACGGATTGCAATCATCCTGTCATTGGCAGCATTGACACAGTGCATTCAATTGATCGAACGAGCAAAACTACTTGCGCACGGTGCAAATTAATCGTGCACCTGAGCTCATAAATGATTGCACCTACTGCACAGTGCAACCAGTGCTTGGTCAGTTGGTCTCAAATCTTGAGAGAGAGAGAGAGAGAAGGAGAAAAATAAATAGAAAGGGAAAGATCAACTGTCAACTTAGCTCGCTACGTCAGCATTGGTCATATAACACGGGTACACGTTGTCAACCTGGTGACAGATGAACACATTTCTCCGAAAAACTCTATTAATAACATCCTTGGTTTTGCATCAATCATTATTAATACTTGACTGTGTTACCAATTGTTCTACTCATTGTCTAATGATCTGTCATCGAGCCAGACTGACACTTTATGACCTATGCAATCAAGGGCATTAGTAATGGTAAAGATTTTAATCAAATTTTGGATTATTTTAAAAAATATTTTTTACTTTATTTTTTTATTAAATTTTTAAAATTATTTTATTTAAAAATAAAAATACTGCTATAGTGGAAATTTTAAAAAAAAATTGATTAATGAAATCCTAGTATTTGCGAAGTGATATAGAGAAATCGAAAATTTTCCAGTTGTTATCAGTTATATCAACTCTACATAATAGACAAAGTGTATGGTTGATAGGCAAATTCCAGTTAGTAAGTAGCCTTGAAGGCGCTATGCACGTTGACCACTGGCAAGTGTCCGCATTGATAGATGAGATCAACATTAGCTCACACATTGATAGTGGCATTCCTCGAAAACACCATTGCCAACATGTTGTCTATCGCAGTAGATCAGTCGAGCAGCTAGTACCAGTATTGCCGAGTTAGCCGCAACTCCTGATTCGTCCACTGCCGATATCGGCGATCACGGCACCATATCAGCAAGACAGACCGATCGGCTGACATTGCTAGTTGCCAGGAGATGAGATCACTGCTTGGGCCCCATGCTCACATTTGGTTGGGGCCTTATGAGATCAGCGTTTCGTATCATGTTGGTCTGTTTTGAAACTCATATTAGGTTGGAGTAGGGTGTGTATGTATGTTTGGTGGGAGGGAAGCGTATACTCACAGCACACTGACCACTGATGACGCCGATCAAGTATCACCACAGTGCGCACTGTCAGCATCAAATCCTATAGTGGTTCGCCCCACTCCCCAACGGCAACTCTCTCTCTCTCTCCCCTCTAGGGTGGAGAGTGGTCTCCCTCCCAACCTTTGCCAGCCGGGACACCAACATTTGATATAAATACCGCTCGATTCCTTCGAGAGCGATCGCCTATTGAACACCATTGGCACAGTCTCTCTCTCTCTCTTTCTCTCTGCCACCACGTGATTTGACCACAACTTTTATTACCCTTGTCAGCCACGAGTTGCCATCTGACCTTCATTTGTCTTCTCTCACCCCCCTTCACTCTGTCCTTTCACTTTGGCGCACATTGAATCTTCTAGTTATTTGTGCTTGACAGTGATTACAAAAAAACGTAATTTACTGAGAGTGAAGCAGGAAAGAGCCAAGTGGTGGGAGAGCAACGGTGGTGAAAGTGGTGAAGGTCGCGTCGGCGCATCGGCGTTGGGCCCAACTGTCCGTGGAGACAAGTGCCATCATTGCCATCTCTGCCTCCGCTCCACCAAGTGTGCCATTGCCAGATTGACTGTGCTCCGGTGCGGACGCGTCACTCACCAACCTTTTCACTACCATTGCATCCCAACCATGGCCAGACACCATAAACATCCAAAACGTTCT
This sequence comes from Rhinocypha anisoptera, assembly GCA_011762765.2. NCBI lineage: Eukaryota > Metazoa > Arthropoda > Insecta > Odonata > Chlorocyphidae > Rhinocypha > Rhinocypha anisoptera. Next base: position 9,511 of record WURS02427961.1, on the reverse strand, counting down.
CGACCTCTGACCTCTCTTTCTCATCCTTCTAGAATGATGGCTCAGTCCAACGCAAACAACTTGGCTAACGTACGCCAACGTAAGTTTGATTATGATAGATACATCACAGTACATCATATTCAAGGTCAAGGGAAAAAATTGTAGACCAATATCATTTTTTGTGATAATCATAATTATATTACTTGTTGGCTTGTGATAATATGTACGTTATGAAGACTTTAACCAACATAACTTGAAGAGTGCTACGACCTCATGACGCAAAATGAGATAACATTTGTCAAGGCATAGTTCAGTGCTTGTGATTTGAGAGAAAGTGTTGCGAAAACCAAACCCTCTGAGATGCATCATGAGTTAGTTCGAATAGGATGCAAAGTACGCTCACATTGAGCAATACAAATGTTAATCATGTTTGTTTGCGAATCAGCATCATTCAATTCCCACGACTGGGCAAGATGAAGGGGAGGGGAAGAAAGAGGAGAATTTGCAGTTTGTTGTAACGGGTATCAAGCATGCGTTCTGTGGCATTTCACTTATTGCATTACCACTGCGTCCATTTCTTGTTTACGCGCTCGTGTTCTTGAACTTGAAAACGTTAGCCACGAGACCGTCGAGGCAACCGGAGTTATGACACAACAACCGATTGAGTGATCGATGCGCGCTTCATCACTACCACTGATGCGATTGATTGAGAATGCGTGTCCAACGTCATTTCTCGACCTCACCTTGTCAAGATTGACGCACATTCTATGTGAAAGCACATCTCCGTGTTGCGCTAGCGAAGCATTATACAGATATGATACCGATATGCTATTTTCAAATCGCATTGGAGGGGGAAAAAATAATTTGCGCTGTCACTGCACTATCCAATATAATTAGCAGTGATCAAACCCCACACACCATTCAGTAATCCAGTGCCAGTCTGCACTAGGAGGGTTCATTACTTTTGAATTGAGGCGGATGCCTCTACAATCAACTATTACTCTTATATATATTTACATTTGCTTTCATGTTTAACCTAAACACAAACATTGTACTTTGTATTCCAGACTCAACAAGCATTCCTGGTAAGGCAATTAAGCTTAACAAATGTAAAAGAAAGAGAACGAGAGAGAGAGAATGAGTATTTCAAAATTAATTGGTTTCTGATGAAGTAGACGAATGAGCGAGAAGAGTCTGCTAGTGTTTGTTTAAAAGCAGTGGTAGCACTAACCAGTGTTTGTTTGTGTTGGCACAGGACCAGTCAACGGAATGCAACGCAATGGGAATCACGTTGTGGTCAACGGAACCAATGGAACCAACGGGAGAAACGTCGTAATGACAGCACCCCATCCGGCTAACACTCAAGTTTCAGTTGTTGGCGGCGGTTTGGTAAGTGTTGATCACACTTGCACACACACCAACAAATTTTTACGTTCTATTGCAATTACTATGAGCTATTCAGAAAGGTTAATGTAATGTGGGATATTTCAAAAATTTATTAAGTTTAAATGTTATAGTATATTTTAACATTATATTTATTTGTACACTTTAAGCTATCACATTACTAGAATTAGAGAAGGGATAATTGTACTGATTTGTTGCGGGCGAAAACACAAGTTTGTTCAATAAGCATCGCCCCACTCTCGAAAATGATCTATGAAGAGGCATTTCCCAAGTCAAAGTCCATTATAATCAGATGATGTTTTCATTAAGGTGATTGGCGGAGTAGTTATCTTGTTAGGTCTAGTCTATGGGCAATATGTCAGCTGATCACAGTGCCACTCGGCAACAGTTATCAATCACACCATGCATTAGTTACTATAGTAAGCCTTACCAGTTATAGCCTTGTTTGGCCAGGTTTGTACTTTGTGCATAACTGTTAAAATTCACCGGAAGATTTCTTATCTATCTGGCCCCACACCACATCAGTAGTCAGTATCAGATGTCGGATTGAATTTCATTTCTCACCAAACGAATTGATTAATATTAGTTACAAATTTACTACTTAGTTGACAACATTATTCGGAGATGGTATCACCGGTTGTCTTTGGTGGTGAATGATGTCAACATATTTATTAGTCAGGCCAATATGTTTATCACATTATAGGTGCATTTGCTTGTTAATTTTTTTATTTGATCATCATGTCATCATAACATTTTGTATTTTTCCCAATTTTTAGGTTGGTTCAATGGTGTCATGTTTTTTAGCACGACGCGGTTACAAGGTAACTTTATTACATTAAAATGTTTTCACGCGCAACATTGCTGCAGGCTAGATTTGATGAGACACAATGGAAATCGAAAATCTGATGACGGTAGTAATGAGTGTTATAATTAGCTCAAGTTTGTTTCACATGCACTTAATCAGATGAACTGATACTGCATGTGATAGATTGTACGATTAGATATTACTCAGATGCAATTCTGTAATGCAGCAAAGCAAACGTTTAGGAATAGTTATTTGTGAATTGTACAATTTTTTAAAATTTGTTATAAAGGTAAATCTGTATGAGATGCGAGATGATCCACGTTTGACGGAACATGTGGTGGGAAAATCGATTAATTTGGCGTTGTCGGAACGAGGCCGTTCAGCAATGCGTTCACTTGGACTTGAACAGGAGATTTTGGATAAGTATTCCATCAAGATGCGCGCTCGCATGATTCATAATTTAGATGGATCACGCCGTGCTATTCCATATGGCACCAAGGACCAGTACATTCTTTCGGTCAGTCGTCGTTTTCTCAACGAGCGTCTTTTGACCGAAGCTGAGCGCTACAGCAATGTGTCGGTTCACTTCAAACACAAACTTAGCAGCGCCAATCTGGAGAATGGCCAACTCACCTTTCAGGCACCTCGCCAGGATGGTGACCAAGAAAGTACTGACACAGTCAGAGTGGAAACTAACTCTGACGTGATTCTTGGATGCGATGGCGCCTATTCGGCTGTGCGTCGAAACATGATTAAATTGCTTCTGCTGGACTACAGCCAGAAATATATTGAACATGGCTATCTTGAGTTATGCATCCCGCCTACCAAGTCGGGTGACTTTGCCATGGAACCTAACTATCTTCACATCTGGCCCCGTGGTTCTTTTATGATGATTGCTTTACCCAATCTGGACCGCTCGTTTACGGTGACACTTTTCATGCCGTTCGCTATCTTCAAGAGTATCACCGAAGAACCTCAGTTAATTACTTTTTTTGAAAGTCAATTTCCGGACGCAATTCCACTTTTAACTAAGTAAGTAATTAAATGGTAAAAGCAACCAAAGTGTTACAATATTTAATTCATAGGAATGGATTGATTAAAACCTTCTTTGGTAACGAGCCGTCGCCATTGATTTCGATCAAATGCAAACCTTACAACTACAAGGATAAGGTGTTGCTGATGGGCGATGCCGCTCATGCTATGGTGCCATTCTATGGCCAAGGTATGAACTGTGGCTTTGAGGATTGCATGGTCCTGGAAGAGTTGCTAAATCAACATGGCAGCGGCCAACTTAGCTCGGTGTTGGAACGTTTCACAGTGGAACGCGTCGAGAACTGTCACACCATCATCGATTTGGCAATGTACAACTACATTGAAATGCGCGATCTCGTCAACCGCAAAACTTTTTTGTTGCGCAAAAAATTCGACAACTTGATGTATACGTTTTTTCCCAACTTCTGGATTCCACTCTACACCATGGTCACCTTCACTCGCATTCCGTACAAGAAATGCATGGATGACCGTCGCTGGCAGGATAATTTTCTTACCAACCTGGCCAAACTGTTCTTGCTGATCTTTGGTTTGCTGGCTTTTGTCTTCGTGACCAACATGTTTGACAACAGTCCTACTATGAATCCAAGCCGAATTTACAAATGAATACAACCATTGTCCTGTATTCATCAATTTTACCTCATTTTAATCCCAACGACTTTTGCATTAAATGTGCACTAAATGGGTATCTACATATAAATTTTATATAGATTATAAATCAGATTATCCAGCAAATATAACTATACTTTTTCTCGAAATAATTTGAGTTTTGTTATGTGACTCATTGTTTTCCAGTGTTTGCAACTTAAAAAATGTGCTGCATTTTGTTAAAACATTAATTGATTTGTCATTAGAAACAATTACAGGTTTGATCTGTCACTTTGTTGAAAAATATAAATTTTATTTTTTTGCTTTGTTACACTTAATTACATATATATATATTTAATCGATAAAATTGATATATTTATAATTGTGACAGCTCTATTTTTGATATATTAATAAAATTTAGTATTGATTAAATTGTGTTAATTAAATAGAAGTGACGCGAAGACAAAGTTCTTGTTGATTTTTTTCAGAAGTTGGATTTGGCTCAGTAGTTGCTGTATTGGTGTCACTCATAGGGTAAGTTGTAGAACATAAAGTTGGAAACGTAGTGACAGTTTCCACGACTTCTGGTGATTTTGGTTTGGATAGTTTAATACAGTTTCCTAAATAACTCAGAAGGAAAAATGAATCTTCATGGTGAGAGCCAAATATGCTAAGTAAGCTCTGTAAAATTTAAAAAAATCAATAATAACTAATAGTTGATTAATTGTTGACAAGTTTACCAAGTGGAGTATGGTTGAGAATAACCAACTTGTGGCAGACAAAACCATAAGAAAGGTACCAATTTGGATGTAGGCAAGAATGGAAGAAAAGAGCATGATGGCACCAGCCACAAAAGTAGTAATCGCTCCCATCGCCACTGGACTGGCAATACGGGCTACAGTTTTTTGAATACCAAGTAATCGGTTTCCCTAAAATTCAAAAAATTTAATGCATTTACATTAAACATTTTATAAAACTTACCTTGGTTAGCAGTTTAAAAGCGATTGTGTAGTGAAGAGTAGCGTCAATAGCCAAACCAATGGTCAATGAAATAGTGATACTTTCTATAATGTTGAGTCGCCATCCAAGCAAAATTAACGTAGCAACTGTGGTAAAGATGATAAATGAAATTGTCACGGTTGAAATCAAACTAAGTCGAAAGTTCCATGTTGTGATAACAAGAGTGATAAAAGCAAAAAACACTGAAATAAGAACCGAGTTGAGAACTCCTGTTGAAAGGGAATTTTGCAGTGTGTAGAATTCAAGATTGGACGTAATAAAAAATCCATTTCGAAGTCCTTTGGGTGCGGTTTCAATTCTCGACTTTACCCAATTGTCAATTTCCTGGTAGTGTTGTTGCATGTCAAGGTAGGATGTTGCAAAGGCATCGTAAAGTGAGTCGTACTCGATTACAACTGCACGTACGGTAGCTTTGCCTGAGGAAACGTTAAAACGCGGTCCAGCTCGATTGGCGTGGTACATATAGTTTGGCGTACGTTGTAGTCGTTCTACCATTTCCACCAAACACTGGTCAAAGGTGGATTGGTCATAAGGAAAACGTGATTGTTCGCAACATGGGTAACGTTCCACAAACTCGGTTCCAAGCTGTTCACTGCACCTTCGACTCTCCATCCATGACTTGAAAGTTTCAATGAAGCAATTGGTGAGAACGGGACCCATGATTGGCTTGTAAAACGGTTGTGTGCGAATTTCTCGACAAAAGTCAAGCAACCACATTTGCGAGTGTGGAGTTGCAATGCTAAACTGAGGATCGAAGACAAGATGACCCCGGTCAAATGGATTAACTGGATCACCTGTATCGGCGGGCAACACACCAAACACAACTCGAATAGGCAATACATAACTGGATTGCATCACCTGTGCGGCCAACTCTCCATCACTGTTGTCCGGTGTGTCTGGCAACACTAGCCCAACATTCCGAGAAAACCAAAACTCATTCTTGTACTTGAGATCGTATTGCTCAAACAAATGGGTAGAACTGAATATTTGAAAATCTTGACATTGGGGTAACTGAAGTCCAGGTTTGTACAGAACAGCAACTGATGAAACCACTGCAACGGTACTCAACGATATTACTGCAACATAGCGATAGTTGAATATAATTTTAAGCATCATCTTGCCAAAAATAAAATAAAACATATTTTGAAGGGCAGAGTTGTAAGATTTGATAAATTTAAACGGCAAATTCCATTCAAAGTTTATGTTTTCCGAAATTAATATAGCAGAAGGAAAAACGAGCACAGTAATGAAAAAATTGGTGATAATTGAAGTACCGGCAAAAATACTATTAAAAATATTGATTAATACCAAATAACTATATTTTTAGAATAACAAACCTGAAACACTTGAGAGATGTGATATTAGAAAAGTAACCTGTAAAAAATGCCCCACACGTGGTAAGACTGGCACAAAAAGAAGACATTAACACGTGATGCAAGGTTTCCTGTAATTGATTCTCGTAATCATTACGACGATTTACACAAGTAAGCTTAGATGGTGAGGAAACTGTGCTTGTGACACAATTCCAAGCTTTACAGTAAATCAATGCATTATCAGAGCCTATACCTGTAATAATAATAAAATATAAAATTAATTATTTTGAATAAAATTTTAAAACATTACAAACCGATTAAAATAATGAAAGAAAGAAGATTAAGAAAAGGAAAGAATTTAATGTCAAGCAAGCACATGTAGATAAAGTATGCCGTGGCAAGAGATGCAACATTGGTCAGCAGTGTGACTATAGTCAAGATAAGTGAGCGAGTGAAAATGAATAATGAAAGGAGAATGATGAGACCAGCAATGACTGCCAAGGTGAGATCCGACACAAGTGCCTGGCTAAACAAAGTATTTTTGAGACCCAAGTCAGTGGCCACAACGTGTACATTGCCGTAAGACAGAGGTTTGCTTTGAGTGGTCATATTATAGTGTTTGATTCGAATCGAGCCACTGATTGCATTGTAATACGGCATCAAATTACTACTTTTAGCAACAGGTAGAAAAATACTAGTCGAAGTGATCAAAGGCAAGTCTTGTTCAGTTTCATTTGCCAGCATGATGGTATCGTTTTTAATTGAAAGGATCTGTTGATCAATATCCAAAAAATGATAATCCGCAAGATAGTTGAACACATTGAAAGCAAGATTTTCATAATCCATACAGTAGAGAGGCACCTTAGAACAACTGTCCGCATTGTCCAAACAATCTTCGTTAAGAGAGTGGTCGGCAAAATAGTCGGAACACGATTCGAGATGTTCCACAAACATGTCAATATCGTGTTGGCTCAGATCATCACAGTGGTTTCGATTGGCAAACAACATCACATAGTTAACCAGTGACCAGCTTGGACAGCAATCATTTAGATTCTTCACTTCACAATAATTTCGAAAATGAAACTGAATTGTCTGGTTCAAATTGTTTTCGGTAAAAACTACGTCTTCCATGCGAAACACATATTGATCGAGATAACAAAGATCTCGCATCGATTCTACATTAAGTAGATTGCTACCATCTTTGGTTTCGACAACAAACTGAATGTATTCGTCATAAATACTGCCACAAAAATGTGATTTAACTTGATGATTTTTAGATCCAAACGGGTTGTTTTGACTTGGTTCTTCCTTAGAGTTTTCGTTTGTTTCTAGTGTAGTAAACTCAGCATCGATATGTTCGCTGTCTTTTTCAAAACTTGATTGGCTTTTGCTTGGAGTAACAACACTGATGTTTTGTTCAATCTTAGGATTGAGACTGAGCATTCCGTTCCATGAAGTGCTTTCAATTAACAAACGCCAGGTGTTGATGCGATTTGAGAGATCCACTTTGCGCACCTCAAAACCAACCAGTGGATCGTCAAACGAGGGAATTCCATGGTGGAACACGGCATAGCCAAACAAACAGAAGCAAAGCGTGAACACTAATGTAACCAGAGTGAAAGGGCATGTCCTAATGAAACGGTAGTACCTAAAACATAATATTTTTAGTCAATTATGTGCCAATCAGTCATCAGAATCAGCAATCAGTATAACTTGTTTTCAGTGCGGTTTTCGTTTTACTTTGGTATGTAAACGATCGGTATTTTTGTTAATTTTTTACCTTAAAGTATTGTTTAATTATTGGCGCAAGTGAGATTTGTTTACTTTATCATAGTCAATAATTTAACTCACGACAATAATTTTACAAAACTTTAAAGTTAGAAATGAACAAAAATACCGATTGTCGTTGACCGAAACGAGCGAATAGAGAAATGTGAAAGTTAAAACGTACTTTGCGGACGGTTCGATGACAAGAAAAGAAACCATGTGTGTAGTACTGTGTACACATCGTCTAGTCATCGTGCATTATCATACACTCACCACCTTTTTGGCTGCCTCGATATAAAAATCCTTTGTTCTTTCTTTTTTATAGACCAAATATTTGGAGTTGCTTGTGCATTTTTTCATTCACAAAGAATAAAACCTTTTTTAAATTGACCGTACCAATTGGTACGCGACACCGATCATTCACATACTACGTGAAACAAAAAACGGACTGAAAACGAGCTATAGCAATCAGCAAATAATTACAAAATTAACCTATTAAAGTTTATTATCTGATTTATTGAAATAAATTATTTATATTCAAACTAATTTTTGAATAACACTTATCTGTGTCATTAGGTAATGTTCAATAATTCATAAATTTTTGAAAACAAACTAAATTATAAAACAATTGTTGTAAAATATATTGTCATATTTAGCAGCATAGTGTCATACTCTGGAATACTGTGTCAGGTATAAAACCACTATTCGTATAGTCTTGTAAAACTGTCTTTTATTGTATATTTTAGTTTAATACATTAAATCCGATCGTGATTGCAACAATTTAAATTTTTTAGTACCTTAAAATTTGTACATAACACTACCTATTGACAGAGACAAAAGTATTATTCAAAACTTGATTTTGAATAATAATTGAGTTCAGATGAGTTCACATGAGAAAACCACACCGGAGCTCAGCAAAGACTAGCCTCGAGAAAGCAAGCAAGATCACACCAATAACGCTAGTCACTTTTTAAAACCAATATTCGCTTAGAATGATTATGACTTACATTTTGGGAGAAGAGTCTTTGGTGGTTGGTGGTATCACAGAGATTGCTGAGAGAAAGGCTCCCAGAGAAACATCTCCAGGTGGATAGTACAAGGACACGAAGACAAAGAAACTTGTGTGGCACTTGACGGCTTGGCGAGCGACGGCCGACTGAGTCAACAGAGAAAGAGGGAGAGAGAGACTCACACAGACACTGGCAGACACATTATGGCGCGCAACAGGTAAAGCAAGTTAGGCACACTAGGCGGGCTACGGTGACCATCGGCTGCTTAGTCTCCCCTGGCCAGCCAGTATCGGCCAGTGCGCCATTTCACTCTCCCTCTCACTCACTCTGTCACTCACCCTCTTTCTCTTTAGATCTCTCTCTCTCTCTCTCTCACTCTCTCTTCCTCTCTCTCTCTCACGCGCACATTCTTTCTTTCTCACACTTTCTCTCTACTTCATTCTCTCTCTCCCTCTTTACATTTCTCTTTCTCCTTCTATTTTCTCTTCCATGTACACATTTTAGAGAGACTTGGTCTCGGGAGACCAGTCTCTCTATTAAAAACGGTTGTCCGGCTAGCTTAGCTCTCAGGAACT
>WURS02427950.1:0-16125 GCA_011762765.2 Rhinocypha anisoptera | reverse complement strand
AATAATTTTTGTTGTATATTATATTTTTTTCTGTTTTGTTTTATGTACTGTATTCATACAGCCAATGTAAGAGGCCTATGTGCTGTTTTTGGTTGTTTTAATATAAATAAATAAATTAATTATATGGATCCGAAACCTGGTCCATGAGGAAGGATGGTGAGCATTGATTGGAAGCTTTTGAGATTTCGGTTTTGGCCAAGGATGGAGAAGGTGAAGTCGACAAGAGAGGAAAACGAAAGAGCGAAACGAAAGCAATCAAGAAGTGCTAAGAATGGTAGAGTAGCATAGGCGATTGCTGGGTGAGATCCATAGTAGGCAGGAAAGGTGGATGAAAGGGGAACTCGGAGACAAAGGGTCGTTGAGGCTCCTCAAAAAATTTCATCGAATTTTCATTATTTCAACTTATAGCCAATACATCCTTAAATGGCCCTTTTTAAAAGTATATGCGTCATCCTCCCAGGTCTCACCTGGATATTGCTAGCTGATTGAAGGTTGAAGGGGAAGTATCTCGCGGAATGTCTGCGGCTGTTTATTCTCGCGGAATGACTCGTGCATTCACCTATATGTGTAGTATGAGTCAGGACGTAAATTGCAGGAAAGAAGCTAGATAACGATAAGGCGATATTTATTTTCTCATTCGTCCTGTGTATTGTTGCTGCTTGTTGTTTATTTTTCGACCACGAATTAAATTGTATTTTTGTTGAGGTTTTGGTGAGATGTAACTCGTGCCAAAGTTTCGATATATTTATATATAATTTTCAGGGGTAGTCAACCCACAATAGGGAAAAACAGAAACAAGACGATAGGGAAAAACAAAAACAAGCAATGGATTCAACACATCAGGTACAACCAACGACACGCACAGAATGAGATGTGTAACCGGCGGAATACACTGTAACAAGCAAAATACACTGTAAATAATAGTTGACTAACTTATCAAAAATATTAATCTGCTTTCTAACATGATAAGTAATTTTACAATCTGCATTTTTCATTAAAAATTACACATTTTTAGACAACCTTTCACCAGACTGCAACAATAATCAAGTTTTCTTGTCACCGCAAGTCGATCAGAACAACATTCTAATTAGATCAAGTGTAACTAGAGCAGCTATATGTATTTGTGAAAGTTGGTTCTGATCAGCGTAGCAGTTTAACGATGGCATTGGAGGCATTAGATAGGAGTCACTATTCGAGCGTACCTTGAATTACAGGTTAAATTTGCTGTGCAGATTCCATGCAGATCACTTCAGCGAAGATGTATGGACATTTTGCAAGCCCTGGTGCTACTACGGTAGATCAGATCAGATGAGATGTACACCTACATGTACGAAATACTCTGCAAACGGTTCGAAGGCCTGTGGCAGGGGTTGAGCTAACACGAAGCATGCATACCCAGGTGCACACATTGAAGACCATTCACCAAGGTAAGAGACTACTTACATGCTGATATCCGGTAACAGAACAATAATGATATATTGCGGAATTGAAGTAAAATTACATTAAGTTAGCATGGATGCAGTAATGCATAATTGCAGAATATATACACTACCTATCCTTGCTAACCCCTTCGTGTCTGTGATCATGTTTATTTTGATCTCTAATCATATGAGGAAAATGTGACATTTTAAATCTGTCCTACAATCCACCTCTGATATATTTAAGTAGCTTCAAATATTAACCATTATTTAATTTAATCTAACTATTTCATTTTGTTATGACGTCCTTCATGAAGCGCTGTGGCGTGTTCCCACTCTTTGTGTTTTGCCGCTCCTGAGCTTGGAGGAGGGGGTATCACTGTGCAAGCGACGGCAGGAGTTGTGTAGTGTTTGTATGCGCCACTAGGTGAGCGTGGCAGTCGTCCAATGAGATTTGGACTGTTCCGACTAGCCCGCGAGGACCGACAATGAGGTGTGGAGAACGTTCTCTCGTGTTTCGGCTGCGATCGAGTACAGACATTTAATAGGGATCCCGATGACTTGGTTTTTGTGTTACACGTGGGTACTGCGAGCTAGAGTTTGACTAGCATGTTCAGTGCTAGTCACCCCAGAAATTGCTGTTGTCTTAGTTGTTGCTATTTTGTTGCGGTATGGTTGTTTTTTGTATAAAACTGGTTTTTCACTCAATGCCGAATTTTCTCTTTTATTCCCCGAAAAGGCGTAACCGGAAAGGAATTTGATCTCTTCTCCTCCCGGTACGTTTCAGCGCAATTATGCACTTTTGATTTTGTGTACGTGAAATGATCTACCGTAGTAGCACGAGGTTTTTTATAGTACTCACGGAAGTGATTTCGTCGCTAAAGTGATCTCAGTTGCAGATATTTTTTTAGGATTCAAAAAAATCCGAATTGGCCTTTAGATTATGATCTCTTTACAACGTTCTGTTATTGCAGAGCAGGCAAACGTGGCATCTCTTTTGACTGGTTTGGGAGTTATTTCATTTCACGGTCCAAGTGTGTAAGGGTAGACAACTGTTGTCTTTACTATGAGTTGACGTGTTCTGGTGTGCCCCAAAGCAACGACTTACATGGTTTTGATTTCAAAGGGTAAGTTTTCAAAGGTTGTCTACTTTTGCTGATCTATCTTTAAATTACTAAGGCCTAAACTGGGAAGAGGTAAAAGTAAAATGCCTTTAAATTTAAAAATGCTTAGCAATTGGTTTTCTGTGAATAAATTGCAGCTGAGTTATAAATCTTAATTTTTGTGTTTTGATATTAGTAATCGACTGGAACTTGGTGTACCACTCCCAGTAATGTTCGCAAATCCCTGACTTGGCATGTGACTAAAATGTGTGCAAAATATTAGGTTTCTGGGCATAAATAATTAGGTATTGTTAAGGCACAGCATCTGAGATGTGATCAACACATGAACATGATATCAAGCAGCCCAATAACTTGTAAAACAAAGTTTTAATGTATCAGAAATAAGTCCACACTTAGTTTTTTTAGATTAATTTACCTTACTATCCTAGGTTAATCCACTATAAGGTTAATTATGGATTATTGATGTGAAAAGGTGCCTACACAATGAAAAATAGAATCTTCATTGAAGGGAATTGTTAAAATAATAGCCCGAAGTGGAACCTTTGAACCACCCTTTCTGAATTTTTCTGCGTCTGAGATTACTCCCGCTGAGGCATATTTATGTCTACAAGGTTTGAAGAGTAATTTCTGATCGTCGCTGTAATGAACCTAGAATTAAGGACATTCATATTTGCTAAGGCATAATTATTCTTTTGTTTTACCTAAGCCCCAACTTAATTTCAAACAATGCTTTATTTTAATGGGACCTAAGCTATACATATAACACATATAGGGTTACCTTAGTAATACAAATTCTGTAAAAAAAGCCATTATTCTTGATGAGTTGGTGGTTAAAAACTGGTTATTCAATTTTGTTAATGGTAATTGTTTCTAAATATGAATACAATGTTTTGCATGTCGCCTGTTAATGTTCCATCTGCGATGTTATTAATGTTGTTGTTATTGACTTTGGCATATCGGTATTGTATTTTCTTTTCCTAAGGTGGCCCACCCACAGGTAGAGGACGCCTTAGGGGGTACCTGGCTCCATAATCTATTATATGTAAAGAAACATGCATAAGAGAGCAATTATATTATTATTATTATAAAATGATACAAATATAAAAGGTTACAACAGATGAATAGAATAGGAATCACTGGATGTCATAGTACGTACAATCTGTGATCAACAACAATAAATTACTATTGTTATTTATATATATATATATGTATCCACAAAAATATGAAGGGTAATAAAATAATGACATTTCCAACGTACTAGTTATTGCAACTTAATGTACAACCATCGTGCGAGAAACAAGAGAAGAATTGTAGCTCAATGAATCGAATTATCTTGTCATGTAGATATGACTTATTGCAGTCATAGTTTCTTGAATTGCATTGTGACTTGAGAATCGCTTTTTGTGTTGCAAAGTATTTTTCGAACGACAGAGTGATGGGATACGCCCTGTAAGTTTATCCCCTACCCTCTCACCTTCGTTGGTCTGATTCTTATAACCCATAATTAGCGCCATCGTGCGCACCACCTCCTTTCCATCTCTTAAGAGATTTTCTTCCACGACCGTCGTTGGCCTTTTCTCACGCTAATAGAAGAGAATAATTCGAAATCGCATTGAGCGATCGTTGTAGGAGTCACTTGGTGGACTCCTTTAAGATGACACTCGGAGGAAAAAAAATTATTTTTGCTATAAGATGATACTCTATATCGAAAAGGGTCGGATTAAAAATATACATACTTTTTCGTGGAACAGCAGTGTTTTGTTTTGGAATTCAAATTGTTGATGTCTTTCCTTTCTTTGAGCAATTTGTTTCCAAGCGATTTAAATTATTCTTTGAAAACGAAGAGTATATCTTTACAAATGTCATCGTGAGCAGAATCAATTAACCCGTCGTTGTTCGATGTGTAGATCAGATTGTGGGTAACGTCTACCGGAATGTCATCTGTTGTTATTTTGTTTTAATACTACCATTTCGCTACTTATTCATTGCGTCATTTGAATTAGCTTTGGTTAGGGTTTTTGGAATTTTGAAAAATTAGTGGGATGAGGAAAAGGCCGAGTTGCATTGAGGTCGAGTTTCGGGGTTGGAGTGGGATGACATGAGAGAGAGAGAGAGGGAGGGAGGTCTTCCACCCGCCCGGGGGAAGGGAGAGGGAGGGGTTTTGGGTGCGTGTCTGAGTGGGGGATATGAAGGTAAACTTCATTTTTCAACCTCTTGGGTGAAGTTGAGAAATTACGGAGTAGGCGGGAGGAATAGGAGGCAAGGAATTCTTAAGAGAGAGGTCATAAATTTCGAGCCTACGTTTATTTTTCGTGATAGTCTTATCATTTGACGCGCTATTGATTTTTTTCAAATCATAACCCTCCATTTATGAAGTTAGTGAATGAGGGAGATAAGCTCCTTCGCCGTTCTTCCCTTTGTCTAAAGCGTAGTGTGTGGTGCCAGAAATTCCGAAGTTCCAGTAGAGGTGCTCTAATGGGTTTAATCTTGATTTCGCAACTGGATATGAGATTTAAACGCGACGGGGGGGACTCGAGGTCACCGACGACGGTCTCGAGGCGGTGGTTCCTCGCTTCTCTTCCGCGGGGGAGAGCTTTCGCTCGGGATGAGCGACCGCACTGAGCAGCGGAGATGCCCCGAGGTTTCTTTCTCACATTCGCTGCGTGCGCATGCACAAAATCACCTCTGACCCCGATTTTTGCCGAGCGTAGTCTCTTCATCGTCAGTCAATTAATTCTATTAAGCGAATCGCAGTTATGCTACCGCATTTAGAGGACAGCATTCTCGACTCGGGTGATCGAATGCCGTGATCTTCCGCTATGCAGCTATGTGAAATCTCATCATCTACAATCATTCATGCCATGAGAGCCAACAGAGAATGTGTGGTAGGGGCCGAGAGAACATCAAGTTCCCTAAAGTAATAATGTTTTATTTGCCCGTCCACATTTTTTTCTTATGTGGGGATCCACTCTTCATTCCATCATTTTCCGTCTTCTCCATTCCTTCATCTTTTTTTCCATTCACAGCACCCTCCGTCACTTACTTAGGTAATCAATTTGTTCTCAATGCATGGCCTATCTTAATTCTTTTTAATTTCGTCAATCATTGTCTTTAGTGTTCTTAGTTCAACCTCCTCCAAGTACTTCTTCACCTGAGAAAAAGGAATAACTTACTACGTATTTTTCCACTAAGATTTTTAATCCGGTACGACTAGTTTCAACGCTACGGGGTCATCTTCAGGTACCTTACCTTACCTGAAGATGACGTCGTAGCGTTGAAACTAGTCGTACTAGATTAAAAACCTTAGTGGAAAAATACGTAGTACGTTATTCCTTTTTCTCAAAAATGGATTTCCACATAGTTATGCCTGAAAATATAGAACTTCCTCACCTCTTGTTCATCCAAATGGTTCCTGGCATTCTCCCCCACGCTCACGCCTCGAAAGCTCCAATTCCTTTCGAGCTTTTCTAAGAAGATTCTATATTTCACAGCCGAATGTGCTCATTCCACACCAAGTACTTCACTATCTTCCGCGGTTTTCTAAATGCTTCCCACCGCCACTCACTCACTCACTCACTCAATTCTCACTCTCACTTCCCCTGTCCACTCCGTCTCCCGCTCCACACTTTAGATACCGACACTTTTTTAACCGGTTTTAATATTACGTCTTTCATTAACATCTCCATCAATTCAAATACTCCCACACTCATCAAGTTTGTCTTCTTTTGATTGTCATTTATTTTTTGTAAAAATTTAGTCTTCACTGTGATAAATTATTCATTGAATATTATCAAGTTAACGGAGTAAACATTTTATGATTCTCGCTCTGCTTATGAATAATCCTTGCAGTCCTAATAAAGGTCGAATAATTAAAATGTGGGTTTCTAGCAATAAAAAAATTATTTCAAATTATTAATTATGGGATGGTTTGTGTGAGTTTTTCTCAGTACTAAAGGTTTGAAGATTTTTCGTGGGGAAAAGTGGGTAAGCATCTAGAGAGGCTCGCGCAAAAACGTCTTTGGCCTCCGTCCTAATGTCCCGCCAGCCATCAACTTGACCGCTTCACGGACCAGGAAGAGTCACGGGTTCTAAGATCACGTTTCAAGGGATTTGTGCTGCCAAGAGCATGGATGTCTTGTTCGGCCGCCCTCTCGCCGGTGGGCTCTGTCTCGCGCCATCGCGGCGGGTCAGGTCGTGGGGGAATTTTTGGCGTCTATCTCTCTCTCGACCGGAGGACTGCCTGCCTGCCGAAGGTATTGGTCGGGAAAGTCTTCTTCGGGAACGAGTGGAGGAAGAAAGGTGATTTCTTCTTCATGCTAGTGGATATCAGGAGTCAGCCAAGATGGCGAACACAGATGCCACTGGAATCACGGACAAGGAATTCGAGGCATTCACCCAATTTCTGAATTTTCATGTTACTACCCCCTTTTCCAAGTTTGAAGTCCTTTTTCAAACGTCGAAAAAGGTGGTAGTGCCACAGAAGATTCAGAATTTTCGTGTATTTTTTGCTTTTCTGCGTTTTATTTTTTATATCGATTGATTATTATTTGCTCGTGTTAGACTTTCTTGAGTCGTGTACGCTATCATCACAGGTTGTCAATCCGAAATTGGCTTGCATAAGCTCTCCAAAAAAATCAAACAGTCACCTTTCTACCACTTCCCACCCCTGTACTTCCTAGCACTACCACTCTCCACGAATCTGTCCCAAACAGCAGCCTACGTTCATATCTAGGATTCTTCACTCCTAGGATCCTTTCCAAATAGGTTCTCACTAATTATCACATCTCAATATCTACAGTATTAATTTCAATGAGCTGTAGTAGTAGGCATCACATGGAGTAACTCCTTCATAATGACACTAGGTTTATTAGGGATGACACTAAGATTTCTTTCCAAGACTTCTACTTCTAAACATTACACCGCCAATCGCCGCAAGGGCGTTTGGCAGGAGGTGAGCCACCACCAAAAATTCACTCCCAAATGCAAATGTCAAGAAACATCTTGCACTCAGAATGAACCAACTCGCATGCAAAATAAAATAGTAGTACATCTTCCACAACATGCGGGACAATGTTAGACTTCTGAATACAAATCGTGTCACAATAAATATACATATCATGCGGAAATAAAGTAAAATAACATTTAATATATAATAAAGGAAACGAGAGTAATCATGAAGGGTGAAAATAAAATATATTTACTACTCTTCCTAAGGATCCCTATGACCTATTTTATTCTGATCTCTAATGGTTCGGGGAAAAAATTACATTTTAAATCTATTTGTTTTTACAATCTTGATCCTTGATTTTGAAATTTCCTTGATTTTCCGGGCGTGGTCTGATCTACCATAGTATGAGGGGGTATTCAATATGCATTTAACCTCTTCCTTGAAGTAATCTGTATCAAATTTATACATAAGATTTAACCTATATTTCAGCCTACGATCAACGAGTGGTTCCCAGCCTAACTTCTCCAATAACTTCGTTTTACTGCTACGTTGATCATAAGAACATTTAGCCAATCTGGCTGCTCTACGTTGCACTTGATCTAGTCCCAATACCAATCCTGCCTCATGGGGATCTCACACACTCGAAGCGTACTCAAGATGAGGCCTAACAAGCGTAATATAACACCGCTATTTTACCTCCTTGCTACATTTTCCGAGTATTCTTTAAATGAATCCTAATTTTTTATTGGCTCTTTCGCAAATTTCTCGAATATTCTTTTCCCACGAAAGGTCTCTAGATATCGTAACGCCTAAATATTAGTCTACATTTGATATAACGGATTCTTTTATGTGGTAATTGATTTGGGTGAACTACTCTTCCTCCAAAAGTTCATCGCCACACATTTTTTCAAATTTAATTCCAATTGCCATGTCTCACACCAATTATTAATCTCATTTAGGTCGTTAGACAAAGTTTCTCTATCTTCCTCGCTGAATATGTCCCGGTATACTACTGTGTCGTCAGCAAAGAGGCAAATTTTACTGGTTATTACCGTACTAATGTCATTTATATACAAGAGGAATAATAGAGGACCGATGACGCTTCTTTGGGGGACACCAGATGAGATACCTACTGTATCCGATGAAACGCCTTCTACTACCACCCTTTGCTCACGGTCTGTTAGGAATTGGTTAATCCAACTTATAACATTCCTATATATCCCATAGGATTCCAGCTTTAGAAGTAACTTCCTATGCGGAACCTTGTCGAAATCTTTTGTTGAAATTTAGAAATATGGCGTCCACTTGAACGCTGTTCTCTCCGTAGACCTAAGTGTCCTGAGTGAAAAGTGCAATCTGCGATTCGCATGATCTGCTTTTGGGCTGGTAAAGGATAGGTGTCGCCCCCAGCACTATTTTTATGGTTCACACGGCAAATATTTGGTTGCGCTTTGATTAGTATCTTACTGTGAACATGGTGTTTAGATAAGGAGAACGTATTTTATTTTATCTTGAACAGATAATATTTTACCTTATGTGTACACAATGAAAAATCAATTTGCGGTAACCCGACAAACAGAAAATTTATCAGAACGTTTACACATATCTAATTTTTTCCTTAAATTTAAACTTTGAAAATTATAACTGTTTTTTACTAATTTATTTATTAAAACTGAAAAGAATAACCTCAGGGACATCATTGATAGACTACATACTAAGGATATTTGACATAGACATGTGTGAAATTTCCAAACATTTTACTTTCACTTGATTTAAACTGAGGAACCCTTAAACTTCACCTCCCAGGACGAAAGGTAAAAGGTCGTCGGAGAGTAATTGAGACGAAGAAGACAGTTCTGCGGGTAACGGATTAAATGGCTATAAAGGAATCTATTTAAGGGAAATTCGAATGACTTGACAATGAAAAATAAGAGAGTAATTATGCAATCGGAGATTTGAAATAATAAAAATATATGAAAAACCATGAAGGTGACTCGGGGGTTACTCATTAACCATTATGCACAAGTTATTGTATGAGAGCAGTTTCAAGAGTAACTTGGCTCTCTTACTAGTAGACGCTTTTAAAGCCACCTTTGTGCATGACTACAATTTTCCATCCCTATTGTTGAATATCCTGTTTACATACCTTCCCGACTATTCTAAGGTCTTTGACAGTAGTTCAAACAAAACTGTTTTTGATTATAACTTAAAATGGGCAAAATCGGAATCCCAAACGCGATTCAATTTTCCTTTTTGGAAGGAAAATCTAGAAAGAAAGTCCACGAAAGGATTATTTTGTCCCTCCTATTTGTGTCTTACATTGTCCATTATCGCGGAGCCGTTCTTCCATACATGGGTTGATCTTTGGGTGAAACCACGACAGAAAAAGGCACCGAAGACTCGTCGCGTCCAGGAGGCTTCCCTTTGAACAAGCAGCTTCAAATACGGAAATATCTCAATAATTGTGAATTACGAGGTGCCTTAAAGTTGTAAGGCCTCCAATTTTTTTTCTCCGGACTGGAAACAGATAGAAACATGCGGTTTATTTTGAAATGAAGGGGCTCTCTTTGTCAATGCGTGACAGAGATGGCAGCACTGTACGACAGACAAAACCTCTAGCGGCATACGGGAGAATGAGAATTGTTTTCGATACGTAACATGGTGACGATTTCGTTACATTACCAGCGCGTAATCATTCGTGGTGTGATACCGATTGAAATTCATCACCAGTTGAAGGTGACATGTAGTGATGGAGTCATGGATGTGTCGAAAGTGCGTTCGTGGGTACGACAGTTACGGAAGGCAGAACATCATGTGAAGACGAACCAAAACAATCTCGGCCTCGCACACCGACAGCGTCTCAGCGATTTTCCAGTGGTGAAACAGACTCCTAAAGAAGCCTTCACCTCGTCCATAGAATCATGGCGTCGACGTTGCAAAAAATGTGTACGGATGCAGGGAGATTACGTCAAGAAGTAACACAAGTTTCATTGTTTTTAAGGTGAATAATTAGTTAAATCGGAGGTCTTATAACTTGAATGCACCTCGTATATCACTTAGACGATGGAGGAATAAAACTGCCCGCAATTCTGAAGAAGCCGTGAATATTTCAAATGAGTGTACTTCATTTCGCAAAATGAATTGTGCATAAAAATGTTTTGCGCAAGATGGATACTGCATTTTCCTTCGCTAGAACTAAAGGGGATCAGAAGGTGAACATCAGTACACTTGTTTATTCCTTTTGATCATAATCAAATGTGTTTGTTCCACATTAGTTTGTGATAATAGATGGAAAACAGATATATTTTTCAAAAACCGGAAAGGAAACAGCCTTCCAAACAGTGAACAGAGAAAGACGAAGCAGCTCCGAAAAAGGCAAATCAGCGTCCTCCGGTAAGGTGATGGATTAAGTCTTTAGAAACTCGAAAGACATCATTCTTATCTATTACATCCAAATGAGTGATTTTTTGTTCATAGGGTGCATCAAAGGCTACGGTCATATGGCACCTCTTCAGTCCTAGGTTAAAACCCATTCGGACAACACATAAACGATGCCCTGGGCGGAACTCGAACCCACGATCTTGGTAGCCTGCGAGCGCACTACCCACCAGGCTAATCCGGTCGGAAAATATTACACCGTAGAAGTTGAACCCTATATTAGGCAATGCTACCCATTCGTTTTGGCGAAATTAAATTCAATGAAAGAAGAAAAACATCCTGGAATGGACGGGGAAAAGTGCTCTTCTTTCAGAAAACGCACCTGTACTTTCAAGCCGTTGATTGAACCAACTCAAGACGATTTAATTGAAATAAGTTTCTAACTCGTTCAGAGTCCGCCCTAGTGATTCGATTTACCGCCTAGTGATGTTTTTGACATCCTCGAAGAAATAATTTCTGCGAGAGGTTAAAAAAAATAAGGGCAAAACTGGGAATGGTTTGCTCAACATCCGAGAGATTGTATCGAAAAATATAATAATTTGATTGAAAAATATTCTAACACTCAATATCAAAATCACCAAGCCACCCTGTTATTTACTTTCAAGGTAATCGAGGACTTGACTCCCGATACGGTACAAATCGAGCCTTAAGCTGCCTTGTCAAGGGCGCCTCGGGGTCAAGGGAGAGAGAACACGGTCGCAGACTCCTCCGCCTTGCGCCGATGTCGCGCGCGCATCTCCCCGCCGTCGTGACCTTCGCCCTCCCCTCCAATTCCCCACCCCATGTGACCCATTTGTCGCCCGAGGGATCGGTCAACGAGTCGGCGAGGTGGGGGTGGAATGCGACGGGGAGGAAGTGGATGATGGGCGGCAGGGAGTGGGGACGCGTCCGCGAGGAGGGGTCTGCTTCTTCGGCGGCGAGGCCAGTCTCCCTTGGGCCGCCGCCGACAACGGGAAGAGGAGGGGAGGGGTACGGTGGCGGGCGACCCTCGATATCCTCCCGCTCAGGTGAGAGGATTATCCATCCACCTCGCCTCTGGGTGGAGTGACGGGTTTTGAATGCTCTTCTGAATATGCAAGTATTCCCCGCAACCCACCGATCGGGCTACGTCAGGGAGTTGGGACCCAATGGTTGTTTAATCCTACTAAGGACGTGTAGTATTTAGAAGTAATCCCATCTATTTGATCGAGTAGTTAATTTCTTGTAGTGCCCGTAGGAATGATCCCTTCATCTGATTGGGTATCTCTCTATCTCTTACTGAGTATGAAAATGTGTTCAGATCGGCATACATATGCATATATATGTTATATGAATAAATATATATTAATGTTATATGTTTTGCTATCATTTGAATATAACATTCAAATGATAGTAAATTAGGAAAGGGATAGGACCATATAAAAGGACGAACAGAATATGTGGTAGAAAATATTGATGGAAACTTATGGATGGAAATTCATATGAGAAGAAAGTTTTGTCCTCAGCCGGGACTTGAACCCGGATTTCCCGATTGCCGGTCGGGCCTGCTGACCATTACACCACCGGGAACTCCTTACTCACACATGAATTTGAAGGCCAAATATCGCCTTAGTTGTCGCCATTTCGGCTTTGCCGCCAACAGATGGCGTTGGGTAGCTGAGATTCAACCCACTGTAGAAGAAGTAACAAACACAAGGGAAGACAGGAAAGGAACATTCTTAACAGACATGCGATTTTCTTTAAAAGAGGTACAGCGCGTTTCGTGACACGAATAGCCGAAGTAAGAAATTAAGCCCTTTAGGCCATATACTCATTCATACCGAAGTGACCGTTATATGGCGAAAATACAACATTCAAATGATAGTAAATTAGAAAAAGGATAGAAACATATATATATATATATAAGTTGGGCTATGAATGATTGACTGAACTTCATTTTTTAGAATTCAGCTGTTCTAAATTTATTTAATAAAATAATTATACCGTAAAGTCTTCGTTGATCTGAAAACTCCCAACTGAGTTCTGGAAGAGTCGCTGTAACTCTTTTAGTTTCATCTAACAGTAAATTCTAATTAACGAGCTGCCATGAGATGAACTATTTCGATTTCATAATTGAGGCTCTTTTCACATAACACTAAACGCGAATTCTAAATGGGATCTCACGAGAGGCCTATAGCATTGATCTCCTTAACGATTAAAATATTTCTACCAACAATACGTCTAAGGAAATATATCTTTTTATTGAGCTGTACAAAAATATTTCTTATTTAGGTACAACATGACAGACTGTTGAAAATAGGTACGCCCAGGAACTTGACCGAATCGACCACTTTGTTACCACACGGTTATGATGATTACAACATGGTTCTCTTCTTTTAAAGATGTAGAAATCAGTTCATTTATTAAAATAAGCTCCAACTCGTTGACCGTTGAACCATTTATGAATGTTTTCCAATCGTCTTGATTATGAGACTTGCATTTTTGTATTTCTTAGAGATAAATATTTTTCTGTAATATCGGGTAACATATGCAAAGATCTTTATCTTAGAGTCGAATAATAATTTCAAATTTTTTATCTAGATCAGTATTTCTCAAACTTTTTGAGCTACTGACAAACTTGATTTCATAGAACTATACAAAAACGCCTCCGGAACGAAACTACCTTGTTTGTCGTCGCCATAGCACAGCCCCAAAGGGTAGTGCCCACTTTGGGAACCGATGATCTACATCGAGGAAAGTAGAAGCTCTTTATTAGAAGCCCTGCGGAATAACCGAGATAGATCACGCAGACGCTATCAGAAGCAATGCCCTTTGTCCACTCTGGACTGTACCTATACTGACCGGCGTGGGTGGCGGGGAGGCGATGTGGAAATGGTGCGGGGAATGGTTTTGGAAGGTTCACCCTGTGAGTGACACATCTAATTTATGCATCCGGTGTTGCGTGTTTCATATCCCCGCCCGGAGATCCGAATGGGGGACTGTTTTACCTCCGGAATATTTTACTCGAGAAGGTTCCAGATCGACCGGATTACCCTGGTGGATACACTGCCTTGCTAACCCTAAATGTTGCAAGATCTAATTCCGCTTTGGGAATAGGCTTTTTCTTCGTCAAATCGGGTTTTTCTTCAATGCAAGGACTTGTTGATGGCATTGGCCGCCACTATAAACGTAAATACTTGTATGAGAGTTCCACAAAGTCATAATCGTAACTCAAATGGGCAGCGGGCTGCTTTTCGAGGGAATGGTTTAACTCTGCCTTCCAAATCAATTCGGTGCAGCCGCTAATGTTAGTTTTACGATGATTGAGAAAATTAAGTGCTTCTGTAGCGATCATTATGGCCTCCACGTTTACTCGCATGAAGGTGGACCGCTCCCTCCTCCTTCGGCTGCCTATTCTCATCTTAACTCTTTATCTAAAGGCCAGTCCATAATCCGAAAATAGGTAGATGCACTCGATGGCATTAAGCATAGGAGAGAGTTTTAAATGCTGTCTTTCCTAAATCATTTGAATTCCTGACTGGATGACAGCGCTAAACCACCTTATGCCATTTCGTTGGCAGAAACGCGTAATCTGTTCTTGTAGGTGGGGTAGTTGCAGGAAAATTCTTTAAGTCATGTGTTTGTGATTGCTCTGGCGAATTTTGAACTGCAACTATAATGGCGAAGAAAGGAAATAAGAAATTATAAATGTATTAAAAAATATATTTATATAATTCAGGAAAACTCAGACGGGCAGCAAACACGAACACACGTACACAAATATACATATTAACACATAGAAACTAATAAAAAGAAAGACTTACATATCGGAGAAATATTTCGGGGCTCTCTTGCCCCTTCGTCTGAGTTTTCTCAGACTGACGAAGGGGAAAGAGAGCCCCGAAATATTTCTGCGTTAAGTGAGTCTTTCTTTTTACTTGTTTCTTTGTGTGAATGTGTATAAGTGTATGCGTTTTTTCGTGTGTATATATATATATATATTTATATTTATATAACTACACTGCAGGAGCACACGTGAAACATAGAACACAAATAAAAGAACACTTACAGTTGGATCCGAATTTTCGGTGGTCGAGGCACTCCTTTCTCTTAGGGATCAAGGAAGAAGAACGTGGTTTCATTTTAATAAAAAGATGTGCCTCGACCACCGAAAATTCGGATCTAAGTGTAAGTGTTCTTTTATTTGTGTTCTATGTTTCTCGTGAGCTTCTGCAAATGTAGTTATATCCACAATTATGGACTCCCCATCGTATTGGATATATATATATATATATATAGTAATTATTATTATAATATTAAATACACAATATTTCTCAATATTACAACATTATACATTGCACTCAGCCACCGCGTAAGAGATATTTGACCCTATTTCTAAGGGTCATTGAAACTATGAACTCAAAGGATAGAAATTTTTATTTAATCTGTTTCTTGATGAACACTGTTATTCATTTTGGAGATGGTCTTTGTTGTAAGAGGAATTTTCTCAGGAATTATTGTTTTGGCTTTTTTTTATAGGTAACTATAACTCTTTTATATTTCCGTCACCGTGGACACAACTCTATGCCACTTGATTCTGAAAAATAAATCTCATACGTGCGCTTCCAGAGACTGCCCATTATCGAAGAGATGTACATCTTCCATCTTCATTCAAATTTATTATCAATTATTTCCTCCCGCTCCGTGATCCAAATGCACGATTTTTCCCAACTTCCTTTTTTTGTAACTTTCACAGTCGTTTATTGTCTTTAAATGCGCGGAATCAATTAATTTTTCTCCTGACCACGAGCTCTCTCTCTCTCTCTCTCTGTTTACTGACTTCCCAGAACGAAATGTTCGAAAATCAACCGGGGAGTTTAATAACCATTTCCATGCCTTGCGAAAGGGAACCGAGCGCATTCCCAAGAGAGGGAGAGAGGGAGGGAGGGAGATTTTGGAGTCATTACTGAGTGGGGGCGAGGAAGATTGAGTGTGGGGGGGGGGGAGGGGCAGAGTAACTTTACGTCTCTGCCTCCACTCTCGTCTCTATCCGACGAGTCCAAAGTGGGTCCTGCCCGCATCCATGGAGGAGGGAAGAGCTCCGGGTACGCAGAGCAAATTCATGACCGCGGTGCCGTCGCGGATGAAAAAATGAATGGGACCCCTGAGGACGTGAAACTAGGGAGGGAAGGGGATAGAGAGAAGGGGGGGGGGGAGGAGGAAGGAGGAAGGGTGCGGT
>WURS02427940.1:0-16125 GCA_011762765.2 Rhinocypha anisoptera | reverse complement strand
TGATGTAGTAACATCGAAACCTGGTCGCAATAAACATATATTTTTGTGGAAAATTGCATTAATAATTTACTCAACTTAAAATGGTCCTACAACAGAATTTCTGCGCACCCCCTCTCAGTCCTTCGCTACCCCCACTCTGGGCTCCTTCCCCCCCCTACCGTGCCTCCCCTACCAGTGCCACATCATCAGTTGCCAGCTCTTGTCGTTTCGGTTCTCTCTCTCGGTTTTGCGCACTTATGTTTGTTTGTTAATATAAGTGTTATTTGTAATTTTTCATGTTAAACATGCCAATAAAGAAGTTTATTTATATTAAGATTAAATTAATTACCCTCTGCTGGTGTGAGGAAAACTGGCAACACTGTTTCCCTCTCCTCCAGTGTTTGAGTGAGAGTAAAGAAGGGGAGGTAATGCCGGGAGGGGGGGAAGGTGTTTGTAGCTCCATCCATCGTTCACTGAGGAGGACCATTTCAATTCGGCTGGGCTATAATGATTAGCCACTAATGTGTTGTACAAACAATTCTATCTATCCACAGTTATGATTCTCAAACAGCTTGTATATCAGTGAATAGAGTGCCTAAGAGATTATAAAAGTTTGAAATAAATCTTTTCACCAGGGGAACACTTGATATAGTTTTGGCAGAAGCTTGCCTCCACCTGTGTAGGTTATATATGTATATCCAAACACTCACTTGAGCATTATACATATTATGATTTGTTTAGATCAAACATTTTGTTTTGCCACAATTGCATCATTCACGTCTCACACGCTAATGGAAAACATGACAATAAAGCTGTGCTCTGGCAGTTATTTGGAGAAAACAACACAATAATGGCATTACTCAATAATGCCGTTACAGATTTTTTTCCTTAGAATAAAAATACATACAGGATGATTGTGATTACACAAATGTGTCAAGATAAATTCATTCCCTTAAAAGTGATAATATTACTAGAAGTTACTCACGTCTCTTGCTGTTGTGAAATGAGAAATGTCGGATAAGAATTTTTTAAAGAATAGAAAAAACAATTCAAGGGCTCACAACATTCATTTTTATTTTAGATACCCATAGGCTTGTGGTAACAGGTTGAAAATGTCTTGAGAAATGATTCAAGAATGAGAGAGGTTAAAGTTTCTGAGATTACTAGATGCAGATAAATATAATTTGGGGTTGTCACTTAATTAGTGAAGGAATGATAAGCAACAAGTTTAGTCAAAATCGGAGTCGGTGGATGTCAAAACTGCATTTTATAGTTGAAATGAAAATGAATAATCAAATTACATTTTGGCCAACTAAGAATGTAACAGAGAAATAAGCATAACATTTATAGGAGATGATGAATGGAATTTATAAGCATGGAGGGCAGTAGTGCTCAAAATAAAATCTTCAAATAAATGAAAAAGACAGCAGAAAATATTCCAGGTAATGCTTCTCAAAACTAAACATGTCTAAAGTTACTGTTGATCAGGTTTTAAATATTACCATTAAATGTAACTCCAGCCAAAGTACTAAATTTACACCCTACTAAATGAAAATTCTCCAGCATTTGGTGGAATTATTGAAATATACATAAAATGAAAATTGCTTAGTAAATGACTAGTTGTACTGGATAAATTTTGGTGGGGATACAGTATTTGTTCACCTTATACCAAAAAATGAATTTTCATGAAGTGGAGCAAGAAACCCTTTAAATCCACTGAAGGAGTTTCCAATAGTTTTAAAAATATAATTATATATTATCTATCCCTAAAATTTTCACATTCCATAAGGTGCCACCCATATATTTTGAGCAAAGGATATTTGCATCAACACTAGCTTATTGTAGACAAAATATATGTATCATATTGTCGATATGTGAGAATTATGACACTGAGAAGCAATCACCTTTATTGTACTGTGGGAAATGAAGAGTAATGGTGTCGGAATATCCCATTTTCACATAAAATTTCTCCCAGACAACTTCGCTAAGCAGAATGGAACAGATGTTCAAGCCAGTCAGTTCTGACAGCCTAAGTAAAGCAGGTAATAGATGGTTGCCCATTTCTCGAATTTTTTCACTTCTCTCCAGAACCTAAGAAGAAAATTTTAACTATGTAGATAACACTGGTTAGTTCACACACACACATGTATGACTATAGCAGACTACAGTCAAAGGATTCACATTTTTCAAGCCCAAATGGAAGAGAAAATCCAATTTAATACACAATTTCAAATAAAACAAGTGCATCATACATAAGATTAGTAGAAAATTTGAAAAATCACTGACATAGATCCAATGTAATTTACAATGGCAAAGTATGAGTATACTACATTTTCAATGCATATGATGCAATCCGCCACCTAAACCTATGTAGGATGGGGTGAAAACACAATAAAAAGATACCAAATTTAATGCATTTTTTATACCCTGTGATTACATGTTTAGGAGAACATTATCATTTTAAAGACGTATAATAAAATTGAATTTTAAATAACATATCCTGGTTTTAAAGTAAATGACGCACACACAAAATTTAAAGACTTGAAAACAAAATAATGTTCGATTATTATTGCTATTCCGTTAAATGTATCTTCTTTTAAGAGTGACTTACTATAAATAGTTTCTTCATTTTATCAGTGCCTTGAGATCTTGATTTTAATTTATTCACCAACTCCATCATATTTTCACATGAATCATCTGTATCGATCCTATCATCACTTTTTCCTTTGGAAGAAGAGCTTTCTGTAGAGGATAAGTAAATGACAAAATCAAAAATGAACCAAAATTAATTATAAGTTGATTTTAAATTGATAAAACAAAAATGACAAAAAAACTATTAAATAGGGTGAAAAAACAAATGCCATGCAACAAAAAATATCAATATATGTCTTTAATGATGGCTCACCACAATATTTCTTCAAAATCGATTCAAGCAGAACTTTGATTGAAAATAATTCAACACAATTGAACCGAACGTATGGTAACTGGAAGTCTTCCAACAAACTGGTAACAACATAAGATTTCCCCGAGCAACTATGGCCATATATAAATATACTTGATGGTAGAACTTCATTGGGCTGCAAGACAATTTATTGTTGGATGAGACAAGACAGACTACAAAAACTCTTAAATAATATCATTGGAGGAATTTCTCTTTACTTATAATAGTAATTAATGAGAAAACTTAGTACTAAGAGCACTGACAGAATTGGGACCGAATGTGAGTCATCTTTGAGCTGTAGCTGAGGTCAAGAGCAACAAAGTTCAGTGAGTAAAAAGTCACACTGCAGTGCAACACCTTAATAAAATCCCATATTTAATTGGGTTGGAGAGGAATCTAATAGAAACTTTCCATCAGTTAGAATGCTTATAATCAGTCTTTCATGTAAAATGTTTGACTTCTTGATATTTTAAATCATCAAATGGGACTTATGAACTTTATGAATGATATTCACTGAATCAGGCAAAATGTGGTGGAAGAGATTCAAAATGAGAATAAAAACAGCACTTTTCCACAGAAAAAGTTGCATTAAAGTTTTATTTTTCTGTGGAAAAGTGCTGTTTTTATTCTCTTTATGAATGGTAATTAAAATTTTGCATTCCAAAAATCCTCTCTTGAGGACACATCCTGTCCATAAGATAAAAGGTCTTACATGCTGAAAGTGATGGAGAGTAAAAGGACTTATAGGATGCCAGAAACAAAGAGAAGTAATTCTTCTGTTATGGGAGAACCACTGTTGTCGCCACTCATATATTTAAGGGCCAGTATGAAAAGGGGCCTCCAATTTGTTAATTTTACTGCATATCATCAGACTATATTAAAAATAATTTATTTGTTAAGAATTTAAACATATTAATAATAATAATATATTTATTAAATGGATCAAAAGACCCTTTGTAAAAATACCCTTGAATTATACAGCAAGAATACATAAATTTGACTTATTAAACCAAGATAAAAGACATAATCAACTGAGAATTATAAAGCTTTACTTCTCACAGATATCTTAAAGGAACTTGAACTCTTGTTAAAATAGTCAACATCTCTTGATATTTCGTTAGCATCTTTCATTACACGATACAAAGGCATATAGAAGGAACAATTATAAGGTAGATAAGGAATTAAACAAATTACACAACATAGTTTTCACAGAAGGTACCCTTAGTGATACATATGACAAAAGTGTTGAGCAAAAACCTTATAACCATTAGCAATTACCTTTGAGATTAAATCAACCAAAGTCTCAATTTGTATAATTCTATCTGGATTAAGACCATATTTTGTATATTGACGTGCCATCTTTAACCTAAAAAGAAACAGAACCAAATGTAAAATCTCATTATTACAAAGTCACAACACAAAAAAAATGAATCATATCAGTAAAATTCCTAAAATTACATAGGACTATTTATAAGTCTAACATGTTAAATTTATAAACGATAGGTAGGTAATAATTTGGTTAAGATCAAAAGATAAGAATGTGCCACAATACTTGGCAAAAGAGATTTCAGGACACAGTTAAAAGGTACAAAAGTACTAACACAAATTTAAACAGAGAAAGAGCCAAAACTTCTAATTGCCATTTTTTAAATAACCAAATTTTAATTTTGTTTTGCTAGTTACATTAATAATAATTTTTATTGTCATCATTGGGAAAAAATCATCCATGAGTCTTGTCAAATGAAATACATTAAAAATATCCATGTAAGTAAACACACATCAACAATATATATATATATACATTACAATTTTTCAAGTTTCACAACGGATACAGTTAGTTAAACCATCTGATAAAAATTCACTTAAGGTGTAATAGCACTTATTCAGAAGTAGATTTTTCAACTTGGCCTTGAAAATTGCTTGTGAGGAGATAGACTGTATAAAAATAGGAATTTTATTATATGTCATGGGTATGGAGTTGTAAGGACCTTTCAGACATGTAGTTTAGGAGTATTGGAGGCTTTGTATGTCATTTCTAGTGCGAGTGTTGTGACTGCGGAGACTTGAGTTGATCGGGAAGAGGTGAGGATTGTTTTTTACAAATAAAGCATAGGAAAGTATATAAATAGAAGGGAGTGTTGAGATACTAAGAGATATGAAGAGTGGTCTTCCTGGGGTGTGAATCGTTACCTGACAGATGGCTTTGACTGCTTGCTTCTGAAGTGAAAATGCATTCATGGATATTGCCCCAGAACAAGATTCCATACCACACATGGGCATGTATTTTGGCAAAATAAATTGTTTTCAGTGTTGAGATTGGCACTACACTAGTAAGCTTTCTGATCATAAAAAGACCAATAGAAAGCTTCTTAACCAGAGATGAAACATGTGGTGACCAATTGAAGGTATTTGAAAGATAGATGCCAAGGCATTTCATTGAAGGGAATGTACTGAGAAGTTGATCAAAAGGTAAATCTTGAGGACTCTTGATGTGAAAATAAATGCTGTTTTGGCATCATTCAAGGCAATATCATTCAAGTGACACCATTGCAACATTTCGTCAGTTGTTGTCTTGGCACATTCAAGCAGATCTAATGTATCACAAGCAGTCATTGAGTTCATAGTGTCATCTGCATACATAGTGGTGGAACTTATGGTAGTAAAGTGCTGGGGAAAGTCATTAATAAAAAGAAGAAACAATAGTGAACCAAGAATGAACCCCTGCGGAATACAAACTTCATCCTTCAATGGGCTTGAGATGGCTTGAACCATACCAGCAGTGGAGTTATGGGTGAAACACACAAATTGGGATCTATTACTGGGAAAGGATGTGATTCAGTTAAGGGGGTTTCCAGTAATGCCCATACTTTCTGGTTTAGACCTCAGGATGTGATGATTTATACTGTTGAATGTATTTTTCAGATCATAAGAAATACCTAGAATGTGGTGTTTTAGATTAATACTTTGAAATATCAGGTTCAGGTACTAAAATACTGCCATGTTTTTTTTGTTTTACCTTCTCGGAAGGCGAGTTGAGAGTCAGAAATCAGACATAATCTATGGCAAAACAATTTTTCGATAATTTTGGAGAAAATTGACAGGACAGCAATGGGTCTGTTATTACTAGATTCAGTGGGAGTGCCCATTTTTTGAAATGGGTATAACTTTGACTTACTTTAGGGCAGAGGGGAAAGTACCAGAAGAAAAGGATAGGTTGATAATATCAGTGAGTAGCAAGGCTATCACTTGGGATGAAGGGGAAACTACTGATAAGGGAATACCATCTGGTACTGTTGAGGAGGAATTATTAAGGAATTTGATAACACTTATAATTTCAGATGGAACAGTAAGAAACAAGAAAAATGAGTGAGGAGAGATCCTGCCTAAAGAATGAGAAGAGGAACTACTAGAAGAAGGAGAAACATTACAACATTGAGAATTGAAGTATTCAGCAATAGAGGATCCACTTCATCTTTACCATTAAAATTGCTATTGTAATCAGGGGTATTATTGGAGGATTGAGTGTGCTGTTTTATAAACCTACATGTATCTTTGATGATATTGTTTGAGCTTGCAAGGTACATGTCAATTGCAGCCTTTTTTTTAAGAGTGATACAGTTCTTGAATTTCTTTAAGGCTTTAATATATGAAGTGTGAAGGATTCTGTCAGTGAATTTACTAAGGCAGTAAAAATGGCGAACATTCAGTTCAGTTTGAAATTCTCATAAAATTCCTAGCCCTGATCCTTTTAAATGGGAAATATGCTTCAAAATGAGTCATAGAAGTGTTCATAAATGCTTTAAACTTCGTATCAAAATTTTCACATAGAGAAACATCGTCCCAGGATTCAAGAGATAAATAATGAGCAAATAGATTGATAGCATCCAGTGTAAACATACACCTAGAAATATATGTACGAAAGGGTTTTGTACATTTGACGTCATAATATAGTATTATCAACACCTGATTGCACTTGAAAAGCAGACTGGATACAAAAGTGAATTCTCTATGCATAATGATAGTATTGCATATGAGAAAAACCTACATATGTACATTTTTGTTGTTTTATAGATCAAACAAAGCCAAGTGCCCTGGACGTAAAGCTCAGGTACATAAAATGCTAGAATAAACGTAAGGATGCAATTATAATTACTTGTTTTACTACTTACTATACTTCTTAACCGTTCTCATGGAGTGAAATGGGTTTTGGTGAATGTGTAACAGATTCCAGGCAAAATATAATTAAAAAACACAGTTGTCAACAAACTAATTGTTAGGAAATCATACTCGGCTCTACTATGTGGAACTCCTTCATGATGTATAGGATAAAGGAAACTTTGCAATTCCACAAATAACAACTAATCGTTGCCGAATGGTGAACAGGTTCTTGCTTATGAGGAAAAAGCTTGGTCTGATCTTCAGTAGCATTTTACGCATTTTCCAAATACAAGATCGACTTTGGGTGGAGATACACCCCGGTGCCAGGGTCTGTCAACGAAATTGTAATCATCCCCTAGTGTAACGCAACCATTCTCACTGAGACCAATGTATTATAAAACATCGGCTTGGAAATTACAAGGTCCAACAGTGGCCTTTGCTCCTGTTGGGTTATAGTGACTTTAAGGCCAGTTGCGCTTAAATGTAAGTAGGCTTGGAGGCAGATTACGAATAATGCTTACCTAATGCCCCTAAATAACCAGAGTAGAGGCACACACTAGGTGAAAAGACCCTTCCTCAGAACAACCAAACAAACTTATTATAGATGCTGTATAACCTATGAATCTTACCAGTGATGTGACTGATTCTGCAGTTACCAGATGACACTGTAACTCAACACACAAACTCCATGATCTCCATACAACTCCCGCGAAAAACGTGTATCGAAAACATCGAACGGTTATCGTCTGTAGAGATGAGAGAGATCGACCTGGACTTGGATCGACTCTCAAAGAGAAACAACTGAAGCTTAGTTTCCGTTCCAAATTTCGTGCCTGGTGTTTATTTGGAAATGTAGTAGCTGGTTTATCTATAATTGGTTGTTTGATTGTGTGCGCGGTGAATTAAAATGGCAGTCCCTCCAGCAGCGCTTGTCAATCGCAATAAAAAGCATTTCATTGGCGTTCCAGCGCCACTTGGTTATGTTGCAGGCGTAGGACGTGGGTAAGAGAAGATACATTGTCGTTCGATTTCTGTCGTGCATATACTTGTAACTATGCTTACACTGGTGTTTCTTTTAGTGCCACTGGATTCACGACCCGATCTGATATTGGTCCAGCTCGTGATGCTAATGACGTTTCGTAAGTATCTGCTCAAATTCAAACGGACATCTGAACCTGCTTGGAAGTATGAATAACATTGAAAATAATTTCTTTCTTCAGGGATGATCGGCATGCACCGCCTAACAAAAGAAAGAAGAACTCAAAAGAGGAAGAAGACGATGACGATGAAGATCTAAACGACTCAAATTATGATGAGGTAATAGTTGTTTATTTATATGTTATCAACTCGTCCAGATATTACGCTTCCACAGCTTTAATTTTCTTTAGTAATATCTCATAATAACATTAGTAATATCTAGTAATAGCCTTCATAAACTTTCTCAACGATTCTGTATTCTTACATTATGATTTACCTCCCTCTCAGTTCTCGGGCTACGGTGGGTCACTCTTCAGTAAGGACCCATATGATAAAGATGATGAGGAGGCAGATGCTATATATGAGGCAATTGACAAAAGAATGGATGAGAAGAGGAAGGAATATCGAGAAAAGCGGCTCAAGGGTGAGGATTTGACATTTTAGTTGTTATAGATGCATATAGACCGAGGAATTTACGTAAAATTACTTTTATCATACATTTGGGGGTTGAAGTCAGTTTGGAAGCAACCTATAATAAATGGAAAACCAACAAACTTTGTGCACTTATTCCATTCGTGTAACTTTTTTATGAGAATCAAGCGTTTCGCGTATATTTCATATTATAAAATAATTTTATACAGAGGAGTTGGAGAGATATCGACAGGAGAGACCAAAGATTCAACAGCAGTTCAGTGACTTAAAGAGAGGTTTGGTCTCTGTTTCGGAAGACGAATGGAGAAACGTTCCGGAGGTCGGAGATGCCAGAAATAGGAAGATAAGGAATCCGCGAGCAGAAAAGTGAGTGAAGGGACTTGCTATTTAATATTACTTTGACCTGAAAGATTTGTTGTTGATGTATTTACACATCAATATTACTAATGTTCGCACCGTTTCAATTCTAAGATGCCATTTGTTTTCATGTCAGAATGTAAACTTATTTTCTTATGGAATGTAAATAAAACTAAAAGTTCACCATTTGCATAGACCTGGTAACTTTTTATGACAGCTCCTTTCATGGAATATGACAACAGAGATGCATAATGTCTGTAGTCATGAAATATGAAAATTTGTCATAAGTCATTTGTCTTCAAAAGCATTTTCTCCTCATTTTCCCAACAAAGCTATTTCGAAAGGTTTACATTTAATTTTGAGCAATAAAAAAGTATTTTCTTCATTTTAATTTTCCTGAGAGTTTTGCAACAGTAGAAGTGCTAACACAACTGATAAATTTTTCCATGTGTATAAAATGAAAGTTTTTACTGATTTCTGCATAAGTATATTTTTTAGGAGTAGCATATAGTATTTTAGAAATAAACGAACCATTGAAACATGAATAGGAAAAATGATAATATTATAAATAATATAAATAAATTTGTGCGAAAATATTCTGATTGTTGTGACTTGAAGGAGGAAAAATACTGTGGTTTTTGACTGTAACATCTGTGGATTAAATCTTCAAGACAGGTGTTTAAGTAAAGATAATTGTCCTATACTTCCAGTCATGTAATCATGGTTAACAAAAATAATGCCATATTAAAAAGAAAATATAACTGAATTTGAAGGCCTACGATCAAGTGGCTGCAGTGTTAACATGATGATCTTCAGAGCTACTTTTTAAGTTGAATTCAAAGACCAAAGAAGTTATATTTGTGTTAGGTTCATAGCATATACACACAATACCAAGAAATTCATCATTTTGCTACCAGCAAAGAAAAAAACATGCTCAATTCCTAATTTTATATCTCATGCATCACCTTAAAGGTAAATTCATTAATCTCATAAATGATTATCATTATGAATGTGTTCTCATGTTTGTGACCCCAATTGACATGTATTGTTCCGTAATTCCTTTAATTGTCACATTTTTAGATTCACGCCACTACCTGATTCCGTGCTTGCACGTAATTTGGGTGGAGAGACAACATCTTCCATCGATGCTAACATCCCGACTCCAGGGAGTGCTGGAGGAACAGTCACACCATCAGGCCTCACCACTCCAGGTGGGTTCGAATGAATCCAGAAACCTCATTTTCTTCACAGATAATCGTTTACTACCCGAGTACTGATGAGGGTGTGCCAAAGTTAAAAATTCTTCTTTGTATTGCCTTGTCTTCATTCCAGTAAAAATGACCTTAATTCTCCTCAGTGAAGCCTCTATCCATTGTGTGATGTGCAAAAGTGTCTTACTTCTCTTCCTTCCATTCTTTAAAACCTTATCTAACCTCCATAACCTCCCTCTCCCTTCTCAATCCTCATAGGGTGAAGGGTAATCTAACGGTGAAGGTAGGTATGTATTTGATGATCCTCAGGTTACATTGACCCTCACTTCATCTTAACTTAATTCCTCTTCAAATCTGCATACTTCCCACCGCATATCATTCTATCCAAAATCCTTATTATTTTCCTGCCCCGCAACCCACTCAACCTTAATGTATATATTGGTTGTATAAATTTTTTAATTGTGATTGATTGATTGAAGGGTAATCTACCAGTTAAGGTAGGTTTTGGATGAGCCGTAGCTTAGGTTGGCCGCATAATATATAACTACTATCTCTCTTCAAATCTGCATACTTCCCACCACCTTTCATTTATCCAAAATCATTATCCTCCTCCTGCCTCGCTTACCCAACATTCTATCCTCCATTACAACCTTCAACAACCCATTGCCTCTCTGAGTATTCCCCTTCCATCCACCTTTCTTGTCTTTTCTTTGATCTCTCAAGCACCTTTCCTCCCCTTATACACCATTCTCAAAACGTCTTCATTCGTTTTTCTCTCTCCGTCCACCTCACCTTCTCCATCCGTCACCTGACCTACATCTCAAAATCCTCCAATCTATGCTCATCATCCTTCCTCATGGACCAGGTTTCGGATCCTTATAATGCTATGCTCCATACAAGGTTTTTCACAAATCTTTTATTCAAGTCTTTACTTAAGGTCCCTCATATCAACTCTTTCCTTTTTGCAAATGCCTCTTTTGCTAATGCAATTCTTAGTCTAATATATTCTATGTATATACTATATCATGCTTTTCTGTATAAAAGAAAACATGTATCAGAGTTTAAAACAAATAACTGCTACCAGTCTTTTAAAACAATGAGTTGTGATGATGTACACATGCTTATATCTGACCCAAGTACAACATTGAAAGGATTTTACTTAATGTGTGCAAAATTGTATAATCATTTGATGTTAACTATAAAGAATGATGATGTTTAAAAGGATTTTTTTTTGTTATCTTCAGTAGAATTGTTTTTCATTAAGTTAATGTCTATTTGACTTCCCTTCATTAATATGTACCTGTTTACATTCTTTTATCGACATGCCTTTATGTTGTTGTTTGTTTAAGTTTTGTAATGTATCTTTGTGCAAATAGAAAATAATAATAATAATTTCATGGCCAATACATACATTTTCCTCTATGATATTACCCAAATAAGCAGACCTTTCTCTTCCTGTTCCAACTTATGCCCTTCCATTCTGATATTTTGCAAAGCCCTCCTACTTCTCGAGAATCTAATTACTTTCATTTCCTCACTATTAATTTTCATCCCAAACCTTTCACATTGGTTGCATAGATCCTCATAGGAATTTGTGTATATATATGCCACTTATCATGATAAAATTTTGTGGAAAAATTGTTTTTTTCCTCTTTTCTTAAACATGAGTTTCCTCATCAGGCATCAGCACAGCATTCAATGCACTTATCAATTATATCACAGTGGTGATCATACTACATGATTTCGTATGCTGTATGTGATTCATGAGAAGAAAATGCAGTTTTCACAAGAACGAAAATTTGTGTTTCATTGCCACATTTCGAAAAAATACTTTGTTCAAAGTTAAGTGTTTCTCCTACTCCAATAAACTTTGTTCAGTTCCACAAGATGCATAATATTCAACAAACTCAACCGGTTTCCACCTTACCAGTTCATTCTCAAGACTTATTATGTAATAGCATTAAGTAAGAGTGTTACACAGTATGATATTGTAATACAACTCCTGAGAAAGACTTGGTGAGCGAAACTGGTTAATTTTAAACAAATAGAGGTAACTTTGATGTATTACCACAGAACAAAAAGATTACACACAACCAGTTTTGAACAACAATTGTCGTTATCATCGTCTCCAATTGTGTTTGTTTAATTTATCTTGTGGAATCAAACAAGTGGTTTTTTTATTTTTAATAATGTCAAAATTCCACAGAGTTAACTTACTGAGTTTATTCTGAGTTATTATCATTGAGTTAACTTATAGAGTAAACTTATTGAGTTTATTCATTCTCACAATTTTGTGCAATTCTCAACAATATATTGATGTATCTGTGGAGGTACGTTTCTAAAAGTTTTTAAACGCCGTGCATTGTAACAAAAAATTTTATTCATTTTTTTTTCTGAAGGAATGTTGACACCCACCGGTGACCTTGACCTGTGCAAGATTGGTCAGGCGAGAAACACACTGATGAACGTAAAATTAAGCCAAGTGTCTGATTCCGTGGAAGGTCAGACGGTCGTTGACCCCAAAGGTTACTTGACTGACCTTCAGTCAATGATACCCACTTACGGAGGCGATATCAAGTAAGTTGATTTCTTTGCATTAGTAGCTAATTCAACTGTTTTCTGAATTTACCTGATTTTTATTTTGTCATGTGTAGGGAGAAATTTTGTCATGTCAACTACTAAAACAAAGGGTGGTCAAACACTGGAAAAAATAATTTTGGATGGTCAATTACTAAGCGTAAAATTTTGCTTTTTAAAACACAACCAGAAAAACTAGAAAAAAGTAGTTCTTGTAAAATATTTACCAAATGTGTGCTTGCAGAAAAGATGGTAGGTATTTTGTGGTATTAAAACTATAGCATTAGTTAGGGTTTACTGGGATATGAAAGGAATAAGATTTTTTTCCTTAAGAGGTCAATTACTGGTACCATTACCTAAGTTATTGTAAATTTATTTTTTTTGGAACAATGCAATTTTCTGCAGCTTGTAACCTTTAAATCATTACTCATAGAGGTAAACTTCATTTTTCCGTATATTTAAAATATTATTAGTTTTTTATCACTTAATTCTTTGTTTCAATAATCAGAAATTGATATTTCCAGTTAAAATATTTCAGTCATCCCGAAGTGAATGGATATTTTTTTAATAAATACAGCTGCCCAAATATTGCTCAACTTTTCCATTATCCGTGACTGCAGGGTTATCATCCTTAGTTTTGATACGAGGGTATCACTTGACGAAATTGGCACTTTAATTTTGTTAGTCATGCACATGCTTATTATAATGCAGCAAGTCCCACACTGGGGGAAAAAAATGTTAGTAGGTGTGATTATAACCATCAAGGGATTAACTTACTGGTGGAAAATGGCTGTCAACATTGGAAGTACTTTAAAGGCTTCTCAGGTTATGTTCCATCTCCTGTTTTCTCTCAAACAATTATTTCCTTCGTCATTCGTGTTCAGCGACATCAAGAAGGCTCGTCTGCTGCTCAAGTCTGTCAGGGAGACTAATCCCAACCACCCACCAGCGTGGATTGCTTCAGCCAGGCTCGAGGAGGTGACGGGGAAGGTGCAGGCCGCTCGTAACCTTATCATGAAAGGTTGTGAGGTAAGAGCATGGAAGGATTATCAGTTATCATGTCAACTTTGAGGGAATGCCATTGAATTATAGACCACCTCTCTCCAAGTGTCAATGTTCTGTGTTTGTGTTTCAAAATAAAATTTCCCCCCCCCTCACACTACGAGTCACCATATTAAGAATAGTCCAGGAAACAGAGAAAAAAACATCGATATTTTTAACCTTATTGGGGAATGGATGGGACATGTTTTACGTTGTAGGGGGGGGGATGAAAGAAGATCCCCCACAACATATTTGCAACTCAAGAGTCGATGTCTTTTAGGAGCTACGAGCATCCAAAGTTGGCCAAAAGAGGTTTTTTTTAAATCTAAAAGCCAAAATAAGATTTTTAGAGAAAAGAAGCCAAATATGATTTGTAGGCAATTAAAAGACCTTTAATTTGGGCCGTACTAAGTTTGATTTGATTAATTAGTTATTGCAAAAATTAACGAAAAACTATCCAAAACAGCTAGCTATTTTTTTAAAGTAAATTATTTATCACGAAAGCAATTTTTCAAATATTTTAAATGTTTCAAATGTTTTTCATTTTAAAAGGAAGCTTTTTCAATTTGTAATCGATTGTGATCTTGTAAAATTTAGTTGGTTAATTTGTTTCTGAGATGTTTTTTTTGTGAATCCCAACACTATAAATGTCGAAAGCCATAACTTTTTTGTCAACTTTTTAGCCACAGCATTGCTCATACTTTGTACTAGTTTTTAGCTTAAATATATCGACAGCTGGCTTTGAAACAAAGAGTTTTTTTTTAATAAAGTGCCCTATTAGACTCCAATTAGGACCCTTTACCCCCCCTTCTGTTACCAGCTTGTCAGATCACTGAATGTGTTGGATTAGCAAACGTTGGACTGTTGAGATGTCGAGATTGTCTTTTCATTGGAACATTTCAAATGTATTCTCTAACAGAACGCAAGTCATGTTTGCTTTACAGGTCAATCCCAAATCTGAGGATTTATGGCTGGAGGCGGCTCGTCTGCAGTCCGGTGACACTGCACGTGCCGTGATAGCACAGGCCGTGAGGCACGTGCCGAATTCCGTCCGCGTCTGGATCCGAGCTGCCGACCTTGAAACAGAAACCAAGGCCAAACGTAGAGTGTACCGAAAGGTGGGTCCTGTTCACTCATTTTTTTTTTTTTGAGATGTCTTGTTAACAGGTATCTCTTCAACTAAGAGAAACTTTAATTACTCATGCCTGTTTTCCAAACTAGTTTTTTTTTTATATTCTACCACAGTAATTTTCCAGAACATACATTAGAAATAACAAAAATGGATATGATAATATTTTATTTTCTGTAGTATGATCTTAATGATTTCAGGCTTCACTTTATGAGATCTCTTAATGTATCCATAATGAAGGTAGAACAGCATACTTTTCCACAGATTTTGTTCAATGTGGTACGTTTCACCATGGTATACCTTTATGCTGACAATCCGGTAAAACAAGTCGTTGAAAATCTGTTGAAAAGTGCACTCTTCTTTGTTCATTATGGATTATTCTTCAGTAGCTTCTATAATTCTTCTTTCCTGATATATTTGGGAGTAAATATATTGAAAAATGTCTGTTATAGACTGGGAAATCTATATGCTGAGGATCTGATATGATTTTATCGCAAAAAAATATGAGCCCGGTAAATTTTAATACATTGTACTGGCATAGTAGTTGACTGGGGAAAATGATTCCTTCCTCTCACCCCATCCTTGCGTGGCAGTGATAATCTCACATTCATATTATGCTGGCTGGTTGGTCCATGTCTTAAGAGTGTAACCTTTCTGGTGGTGAAATCATTTGAGTGGAATTTTTACTTTTTAGTATGTGAGGAGTAATTTTTACTTGCCTTACAATCCCAAATCAGAAAAACATGCAATCACTGGATGCTCTGTTCTTTTAATGAGCATTTTTGGCCATCGTATCGTGGGTGATTTTACTGTCTCATATTTGTCATGCAGAGTGGCTGCTTTGCAAGGCATAGAGTTAATAATAATAGGTGGAGCAAGTTTTGTTTTCTGCTCATTGTGCAATCATCGGTCGCGTGACTTAAGGCAAAATGACGTTTCCGTCATGGTTACACCTTTTCTTTATCCATATTAAGAGTTCCGAATGAGTAAATGCCAAGTGAATAATCTTTTCAGGGAATAACTTAATCCTAATCCAATAACAGGACCATCATATAACCACGTTATTTAACCCGAAGGTTGGTGTGTTAAGTGAGGGTAGAGCT
>WURS02427931.1:0-16128 GCA_011762765.2 Rhinocypha anisoptera | reverse complement strand
GAAAATTCTTCACCACTGTGAGTTTTTTTCTTTTTGTGTCCTGTGTCTTTATATGTTCCACTAGTGTTCGAACCAATGTTATTTACATTGTGAACCTTTTCAAAGTGATTATTATATACATATATATATATATATACGAGGGCTATTCAGAAAGTAAGGAACGTTTCCATCTGATGCTGCTAGGCACGAGCCGATTGCATATATTTTGGTGTATGCGTGCTCGGCTCTTCAGTCGACCTCCAGCCATAACAATGAGAGTATCTCCATGCTGCCCGTTTTTTCAATATTCAAATTTGAAATGTGTGCTGCAATTGAAAATCTCGCCAGTTCTGAGGAGCGGTCCGACATACGGTTTTTGGTGGCAAAAAACCTGAAACCGATAGACAATTATCGGCAACTGAGTGAAGTGTATGGAGACAACGTGATGAATGAAAGTTCCATCTGAAAATTGTGCATTCAGTTTAAAAATGGCCGAACCAATGCTCTTGACGAAAAGAGGAGTGGACGCCCGACCATTGTGACTGACGATCTGGTCGCTTAAGTTTATGAAAAAATTCGTGAAAACCACCGTTTCACAGTAACAAAGCTTTTGCTTTGTTTACCACAAATTTCAAGGACTTGGTTGTTTGAAACCGTTACTCAAAAACTAAGCTACCACAAATTTTGTGCCAGATGGGTGCCAAAATTACTCACAGACCACCATAAAGGTCAACGATTCGGGGCAGCCTTAACATTTCTGGATGCCTACCACACACACGGTGATTCATTACTGGATCGAACCATAACTGGTGACGAGACTGGCGAAACACGTCAATGGCGAGACAAAATTACAGTCCACGGAGTGGGGGCACACAAAATCTCCCAAAAAACTAAGAAAATGCTTGCAAACCTTGTCAGCAAGGAAGATTATGGCGACCGTGTTTTGGGATAAGCAAGGCGGCAAATTTCTACGACGAAGGAATTTCAAAGCTTGTCCACCGCTACGATAAGTGCCTCAATTTGTTTAGTGACTATGTAGAAAAGTAGTACATAAGTTACTCTTTTAGATGTATATAATAAAATATTTTTCTTCCGCTTAGTTTTTCTTCAATTCCAAAACGTTCCTAACTTTCTGAATAGCTCTCGTATTAAGCCCTAGGATGTTATTTTTTTTCCTTTTCTGAGGCTAAATAAAAAATATCATAAGAGTACTTAATTTCTGAAATGTTATTAATAATATCATTCTTTTTTAGCAAAAAAGCTATTCTCAGTACATAATGTGTACAATTATGGTAGGAAATCATAGATGGCATATATTTGACATAATTACCTATTGCATTGGGTTGGGTTTTAGTTACAATCCATTTTCTTACTTCTACTTGAAATCTATTCATGCATTGAATAATTTTTGTTTCAGTGTCTAATGTATTGAATTAAAGTATTCCTTTAAAAAATAGAGTTTTGCATCACAGCTTTTATCACTTAGGGAATGTCAAAATCACTTTTTGCTCTTGTCGCATATTTATGAACATCACAGCTGGTGAGAATCAATTTTGTTAAGTATGGTGGCATCAGCTCAATTTTGATTTTATGAATAAATTTCAACACTTAAAAGTCCATCATTTTTTGGATGTTAAGCCAATTTAGCTGCCCAAGCTTGATATCAATTTTGGTATACCTGTCATATTTGAGCATAATTCTCTTGACTCTATTTTGCAGTCTTTCTTCTTTTTTTGCAAAGCAAACTTCATACACCCTTCATATATCTTTCATCATGAATAAAATAGTCAGACGGTATCTATAGTGTGGCCATTATAAATTTTCTTCACAATATCTTGTGTCAAAAATTTACTGTTTCTTGAGATAAAGCCATTTTTTGACAATTTTCTTACAAGTATAATAAAAATATTCACCAAATCTTAATTTCCTATCGATAATAACTATTAACAATAAGGAATTTTGGTGTAATTCACCACTTCACCATCAATGAAAACCTGCATTTACCTGTTGACGGCCAATTGATATTGAAAGGTTATCCCAAGAACCATTGCCTTTGACTTATTAACATTTATTTTTAGTTTATTTACATAACACAATTGACCAAGTAGAATCAAATCCTCATTCAAACTATTTATAACTTAGTTTGCTTCAGTATTGTGACAGTATATCACAGTATCATCTGCAAATAAGTGATATTTGCAATTTCTCAATGCATTGCCCATATCATTTAAATATAATATAAACAGCAAGGGCCCTAATAAATTTTCTTGGAGTACCCCATGCATCACATCTAGTTCGGTAGACATTTATTCATCATATTTCACAATCTTGATTTTCATCAAGAAAATAGTCTTCCAGCCATTTCAAGAAAATAGTCTTCCAGCCTTTCCAGTCTTGCAACCCCATGAAAACCACATTTCCAGCTTCATTATTAATCTTTTCCTATCAACATTTTTAAAACCCCATTTTAAATTGAAAAACACCATTCCAATCATTTTGCAACTATATTTTCCTTCCAGTCATCACACACGGTAGGGCACTTTCACAGCTATATCCTGTTCTAAAACCAGATTGATGTTCTGTTAAGATATTGTGTTTTACGATAAACTCAATCTTTTGATTTTAGACAATTTTTTCCACCATTTCACTTATGGAAATCAGCATATTTATAGGTCTAAATTACTCCATAATCTTTGGCCCAGATACTTTCATGATTAGGATAATAGTTGAACCTTTCCATTTTCTTGGAATCACCCCTGTTTCCAAGGATGTATTTACCATATTAATTATTTGTTCATCAACATCATCACAATACGATTTCATAAAGTTAACATCTACCTCATCTGGACTTCCTTTGATGGGCATTGTATTTACTATATTATGTAATTTACTAATATCTGGTAACACAAAGTTATACATTTTTTTACAGTGATAATTTAAACCAAGAATATCTTCACTCTATGGTTTTGTGCTCATTATGTCATTAATTCTTTCTATAAAAC
Organism: Rhinocypha anisoptera; assembly: GCA_011762765.2. Taxonomy (NCBI): domain Eukaryota; kingdom Metazoa; phylum Arthropoda; class Insecta; order Odonata; family Chlorocyphidae; genus Rhinocypha; species Rhinocypha anisoptera. Next base: position 13,147 of record WURS02427931.1, on the reverse strand, counting down.
ATTCATTGAAAGTTTTAATCAGTCAACCGGGTTATCCTTGGGGTAGTGAGCTTTCCAGATATCCCAAAGATCATTAGTTCGAGTCCCACCATAGGCATGGGTGTTGTGTTTGTCCAACAGGGTTTTTTTCTATGTTTTGAAGAGGTGTGAAATGACCTTAGCCGTCGATGCCCCCTACAAACAAAAATACTAATAAATTTTACCAGTTTACTTTTATTTGAAGTACATTCCTCATTAAGATAAACATAATTATACACTTCAGACTTCTTACCTATTATCTGTTTAATTGTCTTCCACATTCATTCAGGGTCTCTGCTATTGAGATAAATTTTTTGTTCATAATGAATACTTACATTTCTCATGCCCGACTAGTTGCACCGCCTTAATTCTCGCTTCTTTGTATGTTTCCAAATGTCAAGCATTTTTACTTTCTCTATGCATATTAAATTTACTACCGTATTTACCCACATTTATGACGACCCCCTTTTTCTGAGTCTAAATTGGGAAAAAATCCAAGTTTTATTTTATGGTAAATATGGTTTTACAAAAATGTTTAATAAATGTTTAATTACTTTATGTATTCAATTACAGCAGAAACCTGAATATACACAACATAGGGACCTGAATTGTCAGTTTTTTTATAAAATCAAATTATGTAAAATGAGATAATGGCTAATTTTGACATATTTTAAGAAATTATTATGCATTATAATAAAATACTATACTCTTGGCCATTATATCTATTGTCACTACAAAGTGATGCATAGAAATAAGTTATTTATATTTTATTTATGCATATATTCAGTAATTGCAAATAAAACTTAATTATCACAAGCTCAGTCTGAATCGGTGTAGTATTATCAGTACTTTGTAATTGTCCTGGCAAACGCCTATGCCTGGAGTCACTTTCTGTCTCATCATGATGTTCCTCTCACAGAAAAATATTTTTTATGCATGCTGAAAAACTTGCTGCAAAATCTGTGCATGTAGCATGATTAATTAGAAATATGTATCAAAATACGGTAGATGGAATTTTTTAGCACAGAATAGTGCCTGTCTGGTGAGAAATTTGCCAATTCTTCTATTTTGATGAAAAGGAATCGTTGTTTTCGTAAAAGTTCGTATTATAAAGTGTGCTCATAGAATGCGAGACCATCTTTGTAATTAATACACTCAAAATTGTCATTTATTTGTTTATAATTACACTTCTCTATAACCTTAATTATGGTTGCTCTTCGGATTATTTCCTTTCATTTTTGACTAATCTCAACCACGTATCAAATTCCGCTGAACGTGTGCCGTTCACGGGAGACCCAAAAGACAATTTGTCACTCAGAAAAGCTGTTGAGGTTGCAACCCTCAGCTATTGTTCATATGCTTCCTGTCTCAAGCTCAGTGCCTTCTTTGTAAGCAGTAGTTGTGGTATAGTATTTGTCCTAAACAAGTACACGTTTGTAACCCGTGATTGAATGACGTGTTGAGATACGTTCAAGTAAAATAATAATGTAAACTACTAAGTACTCAGGCAGTAATTTGTTACAATTGAATTACGCAATAGTGTAGGGAATTACTTTAAATTTAATCAACGACTGACATTAAAAAGATTCTTCTGGATTTTGCTTAAGTTTCATTAAGTTCTGTTATTTTGTTTTGTCAAAAATTAATTAAAACTTCCGTCAGGAACCAAAACAGCTTTACGTAAAATGTCAAATTTACATAATTTAAAATAGTAACGTCATAAGAATACTTAAAAGATTGGCTGGAACCATGTCGTCATGTGCGTAGAATTGGTATATGTAAAATCGTGATTCTACTTGAATATAAGATGTACCCACATTTTTCTGATGCTAAATTTTGAAAAAAAAACCCTTGTCTTATATTCGGGTATATATTGTATATCCATCCTTTTTGCTTCTTGTATAACATGATTAAACCAACTCTTTTTCGTCGTCTCAGTAGTTTTATTTTCATTATGAATTTCTAAGTCAACTTTCTGTTGTTAAATGTGTTTCAGTTAAGCACATCACTCTTGGTTTACACTGCTCAATCAACCATCGAATGTCATCAATATGAGCATATACACTCTGACTATTCAGTAACAAAATATCACAGTAATTCACTAGATTAAACTGTGTTCTCAGCTTACCTCACCCTGAAGCAGGGTTTAAACAAGCTCTCTCAAAATAATATTTCATCAGTACCTCACTGGGACAAAATGAAAGGTTACATAGACTCATTAAATTGGAGATCAACCAAGATTCTAAAAGAAGTATACTACCCTCTTGTGATCTTGAGTATCAATATCTCAATTTAAGTCTGGGATTTTCCGGAGCACAAAATATTTTAGTTTCCACCGTCATGGATTTGTGTAAATTCCATACATGTATATGAAACTTATGGGGTTTCCTTTTCACACCAAGTAAAGACCCGTCTGATGCTTCAGTTCCAACAATAGGTGGCTTCTTCCTTCTTATTCTTTACCTTTTCCCAGTTCCCTCCATCGTTAATGTCGGCAGAATTAGGCTGCATTACATCTCTGTTATGAACCACTGATGAGTATGAGTATCCCTTTACACCTTTAGAAATTCCCTCATCAGAAGTTGGTTTTTTTTTAAATGTGGAAATCCATGCTGGCTTCATAGTTTCAAGATGCTGGACCTGTATTAGTGCCTACTTCGAGCTCAAATGTAACAGCTCTCAATTGCAAACCTTCAGTTGCTACCGGGAGAGCTTTACCATAGTCAAATCGCACCATTTCTGATTTATTTTCCAAAGCAGTATTTTTATAAAAAGTGTTCCCTTCAGCCATAGTCAAGGATTATGTCAATTTCTCATCGTCTAGCATTAGGCATTCAATAGGCTTCGTTAGGTCCCAAATCTCCTTTTTCGTTAGTTCAATCTCACTCGATTGTTTCTCAATTGTACTATCACACTTTTTGATAGTTTTTTTGAAGCTGAAGTACAGTTGAACTCAATTCAACATGAGAAGCAGATATTCTGTTAATAGCAATCAGCCATTCTCGAAAATGGCTGGATGTAGCCATGGCACATTGAACACATCAGTACGTAAATTCTTGACACTTCTTCGAGGCATTTAAAGCAGAAGTATTAATTTTTGTACATTTGACATAAAATTTCAGCAAACAGCCATATTCACACGCAATAATATCGTCCTCTTTCACAAAACTGTCAGCATGTCGCACAAATGTTTACATTGCCATCTGCCATCGGCAAAGATGAGTGTATATTTTATTGTGTAATGTGAGATTAATGAGGAACTATAAACTATAGTATTTTCATAAATTAGGAAATATATCTAATATTTATTATAAATAGCTAATCTTTTAAGTTAACTCAGTGTCTGAACTGTTGTCAACTATAAATTGCTTTGGCTCTGAGAATTAAAACTTAATTTTCCTTAGCACTAATTATTCTTTGCATTATATTTCAGAGAGTAGTCTTCCAAAACTGGTGAAAGGAAGTGAATTTTATGCACATTTAAAGCGGCCAGGTGGTGGATTGGCTTTGAAAGCAGCATATAACGAGGGTAATTTTTTCATATAATTTTTTTAATTTTTATTTATCATGGACAAGCTATTTTGTGCTTTAAATCCACTAGCCTTTTTTGTTGTTCAGGGCAGTGACATGAAATTCTTAATTTTATGAAAAGTTTGATTTTAATGAATCTTAGCAATTTAAATCGAAGGAACTATACCTAGAATAGGTTACCAACAGGTATTTACCCTTTTAGTATGAGCAGATGGATCTATTGACCCTTGGGTTATATGCAAAGAAATTCTCCTGGCTGATCTATCGGCCCTGTATTTTCAAAATAAATAAGTTTTTCTAAATTTTATAGGGGAGAAAAAATATAGATAAATTGTTTTACTTGCCCTTTAAGTGTTTGGAGGTAATTAATAGAAATTAATTCCAACGCTTTCACATCAATATATAATTATATATTTTTTATATGAAAATATACAAATTCCTCAAAAAAAAACCTGGCATTTCTGCATATATCAGGTAATGGAGGCTGGCAATAAAAGGGTCAAGAGAGAAATTGAAAATCATATCAAAGAAAGATGGGAATATCTGAAAAATATTAACTAATATTGATGACTGCAAAAACTACAGGTCATAAGGAAAGTTTAAAAAGGAAACCATGGATCATAAACAATCTTGAACATAAGAGAAGAGAAAAGGAAGTACATCATTTCAAAATTAAGGAAAGTAAATTACAAAATAATTAATTTAGGAAGAATGGATAACCCTTGTGAAGAAGTACTACACTAATTTATTTAATAAAGTTGAAGCAGCAGATGGAACTTTTAAGAGCCACTTCAAACATAAATCAACTTATCAAGTTTCCAAAAGGAAAATTCTCACTAAAGGTGAAGAATAGGCAAAAATAATTGGAAGATTAGATGGTTAGCTGTTTCGATTAAAAAGAAATACAGGCCGGAAGACCAAATTGAGGATTGTGAGAAAGGAGTCTTCATACCATTTAGAAAGTATTTAGAGCAGAATTTGATACTGCATCAAAGGACCTAAAGTTAAACAAGAAGGGATTAATGAAGCTCCATCAGACCTGTTATCACCCAGAAAAATAGTTGCTGAGCTGAAGTTTTTGATACAGTAGCCGTATCTGTATTAATGAAGCCAGAGTTACAACAAAAAGAGTAATTGAAAATGCTGGCAGTTGCGATAAAGTTCCTGAGAAGCATCAGAATTTGCCATTTTAGACATAAATGTGAAATGTACACACAGGAAAAGAACTTGGAGTTAGATCAATGATGAAATAAAAAATATGGTGTGAACATTTGGGAATAATTAATATATGAGGTATAAGGACATGAGGAGTAGTGGCTAGCATACTGTGGTTTGTACATGATGTGGTCATTTTGGGAGAGGAAGAGTATCTAGCTCTAGGGCATTAACCTGCATGGAAAAGTGAGTGAGGAAAGGCAACCTTATAGTTATCAAACAAAATTAATGGTCCGCAATTAAAATAAGAAAAACAAATTAAAATAAAATGAGGAAAGGTCCAAATGGGTTAGAGAAGAGGGTTTGATAGAGATAGTGTGATAACTGGTAATGGAAGAAGCAAGGATTTATATAGTATGCAGGATCGCCCAAAAAAAAGAAGGCATTCTTGTAGCAGAAATAACTAAATGTTGCCAATAGTATCAGCCTGTGCTTAAGGAATTTGTTCATACTAACTTACATATGAAGAACACAAATTTGGAAATTAAACAGACAATGGGAACTCAGAGGAAAAAAGGGAGGTAGTAGTGGCAAGGATGTCATATGAGAAATTGTTAAAAATTAGATGCTTAGAGAATTAGACCAATTAATTATAGAAGAAGTACTTTTAAAAAGAAATTTATGGACAACACTTACAAGAAGAAGAAGGAAACCAATGGTACCATAAGTTGGGGCAAGTTCGGACACTTTTTCGTACATAACCATAGTTTATGACTCGGTATCTTTGTGAATATACGTGAAAAACAAAATTAAAAATTATCAAACCTTCTGAAATGCTGTTATAAGAAAAAAATTGTTGCATTATTCGCTACTCCAAAAAATAATAATAACATCCGAACTTGCCCTACAAAATGGTGTAAATTTGGCCACTTGTGATGTAATTACGTTTATCTTCAGAGTTGACATTTTTGTGGAATAGTAAATAAAATCAAAATGCTGCTAGAATGACAATAATCATTTATTTGGTGTATATCTAAGTTTAATTTCTATGTGATTCCTTTAGCTTTCTTTTTTAGTGACAAACTCAGGAAATAAAAAAACTAATACAGAGGAATTTTTGATGAAAATTATCCCAAATTTTAATTTTTTATTATTGTTCCTGATATATATTGTTGAAGGGGAGGTGGATAATAGGAAATACAGTAGAAATCTACTATAGCGAGTATGTCTTATAACGAGATTATCGCTATAGCGAGTGATCGTTTTCCTTTGGTTGGTCCATGTGTTAAAACATAGGGAGTTCCTCTGGTTATTATGAGTGTTTATACCTGCACTATCGCTATAGCGAGTAGATTTTGCCGTAGTTGGTGTTCGGGTTTCATAAATCACAGGATTCAAACACTCATTACATTGTCATGCCTTCCGAATCTACATTGTAATGAAAACTTTACGAGAGACTGTGGTGATTATACGAAAAAAGACTTTGTGGTTTGATGTCACAGACTTTCCTGGGGGAATGACTGAAAAACTTATCCTGGAATCTGTGTGCCAGTCTGTCATTTCCTGGTGCTATTTCGTCCTTATAGACGATCAATCGGAATAAAAGAACATATGGAGCTGTGAGCTAGACTTGTAGACAATACAGGAAAAGCCATGTGTCGGTGTTGACCTTAGCAGGATGGCCAATCTCTCGACCATTCTCTTATTTATGGAATTGTAATTGTTAACCGCAGGGCTTATCTGATCGTTCACAAAACGTAGCCAAAGATAATACCAATGCATGACATACATTAGTTACGAGTGCATGACTTTTGGTGACAATATTTTAAAATCTTTTTAATGAAACGATCTATTTTCAATACATTTGCGGATGCATTGATACAACTACTATATGGCTCATTTTCGCCTTCTTTTGGTGCCGTTATTAATGCTGAAAGAGGCAAATTTAAATTACTGTTGGCTATAACGAGTGTGCATTATAACGAGAGATTTTTCGTCATTTATCAGCTCTCGTTATAGCGGACTTATACTGTAAAAACGAAACACTCTTACAGGTTCAATATTTATTTTAGTATTAACATTTGCAAGATCCGGAAAGGGCATAAAAGTATCCAGCATTAACAAAAAAATATGCTTTTAAAACTAGGACAACTATTTACAACTTCAAAAATTAATCAATATCAGAAATATAAATTAAAGCACTAAATGTAAACAGCCCCTTTGCAAGTCTCTTGGTGGAGCCAGCAGAATAACAAAACACTCGTCAACAACATTGAGAGACCTGAAATAAGTTTATTTCACTGTAATTTTCTTCAGCAGACACTGGACACAGAATCTTTCATGTGAATAGACTTCCATTATTTTCCCAATCTATCTCTCGTTTATTAACCTCAAAATTTTATAAAATTAAATCATTTTATGATATAGAAACAACCGGGAAATTTAAAATTACTTTCATCAAAATCATTTCTATTATTTGATACTAAGTTGAATGTCTCATCTTTAGATAATATTCTCTTAGGAAATATCATCCTTATCCTTAACCAAACATTTGTCAAGGCATTCTGCATTCACAGTTTTCTCTGGCTGAACATTAAGTTTTCCCCCTGTAAGATTTATTTTCTGCTGGTGTTTCTTTTTGGTTTGGTGATAATTCCTTGATGGTCACTCCCCTTTTAACTACAACCCTACATTTACCAGTATACTTGCTAAAATATTTATCATTGTATTTAACTATGGGGGAACACCAGTCAAATTTATTTCTAAATTACTGTAATAATCCTCAAGAACATGGCTAGTGTCTGCTGCATGAACCCTTTTAACATATTCTCCCAAAATGTACTGTTACTTCATGAAACTCCTCACCCAATCCATTCTTGGACAGTTGCCCTTGAACCTTTTTTCTTGTTGTTTCTTCTGATCCAAAACTTGCATCACTAATAATTGGAGGTCAACTGGTCACAAAGGAATCTGCCACTCTGTGCATTTAAGCACCCCCTGAGCCAGCTGATCTCCTTCCATGGTAAAAACTGTTTACCCGCCACATTTCATTGGGTGCTCTTTTTTTAAGTTTGTCGTAGACAGTTGACTTGGCCACTGCAAAACTCCTTTTGTCCAGCCCAAAGAGTCATCCTTCAGCATCCAACAGCCTCAACATCTTTCTCAATGTCTCACTCATTTTTTTCTATGTAACAGCCAGTCTCCAACGACTCTTGCCTATGTTCTCACCATCCTGCTCTCAGTACTACACAAAGGCACATAAAATGTTCTATTTTTTAGGATATTGGTGATATCTCAATGAAACTTTCCATATGTACTACGAGATACTGCAGTTTATAATGGAAAGTGAAACTGAAAAACGGAAAGTCAATTTTAGACATAATTACCCAAAAATACAGTAGTTTCTTTTCAATGGTGCAAAATTTCACCAAACTGCCACACCGTAAACTTATCGGTTTGACTAAGACAAAGTATCAGATCCATCACTTTTACTGGTAATATTCTATATTGTAGCTTTACTCATTTGGGGGACATAATTAAATGGTATAAAATTAAGAACTTTCGGAGAAAAAACAATAATTGACTCAATGTCGTGATTGTCTGAACTCACCCCAACTTACAGTACATATCTTAAGGCATGGCAGTTTAGTAGAGACTCAAGTGAATGACAAGATTGCTTTGAGAACTTCTATGTACCAACCAGCATTTGGATCTTTGTCATATTACTATGAGTTCAAAATCTTTTGAAAAGTAATATATTGCTACAGCTATTCATGATTATAAATTACCCTGTATGCTATTTTTTACCTTGAGATTCTTAGTTTTTAGAATCCAAATTATGAGAGTAGAAAAGAAAGTATTTTGAATGAAAAAATTTAAAAAAATACACTGCAATTTCACAAATATATTTTATTCTTAAACTCATGACACAGGTTTCACCACAGCGTGGCATCATCAAACCTGATGATGCCACACTGTGGTGAAACCCGGGTCATGAGTTTAGGAATAAAATATATTTGTAAAATTGCAGTGTATTTTTAAAAAATTTTTAATTCAAGATGAACGAATTCACTGAGTTAATCCTGAAACTATCGCTGAAGAAAGTATTTGGTTAATATTTTTATATTATTGTTAATAATCTTATTTGATCATAGATTGCAGTCAGCCTGGATAAAGGACACATCAAGAGTATATAAAAAAGTGGTAACAACTTTTAAAATTCAGTTGATTTTATAAAATTATTTGAATTTGTTGAAATTTTATATTCATTTACTGAATATTACATTTAAAAAAAAGAAATTAGTGCGCTGGTTCTCTTTCAATACGTTAACATTGGTTTAAATGTTTGTGTTAGAATTAGTCCATGAAAATGATTATGCATACATCAGGTTACCTCTTTAATTATATTTTTGTTTCAGTTTGGGCAAATCATCCCTTACGTTCAGCAGAGCAGTTGAGGGAAGTTATAATGACCAGTTTTGAAAGGGTTCCTTCAAAGAAGGAAATCTATAACCTTTGCTACCCAGTGCAACCACTTCATGTGTCATTTGGGACGACAATGACACAGAGGTAAATCACAGTTTTTGGTTCAAACTGTAAAAAATATCAGGATGAGTTCATAGGAATATTTTCTGCTTGCTCTTTCTCTAAGTTAATTATATATTTCCTATTGAAATATACTCAAATGCAGAAATGATACATTAAGATAAATATTACATTAGTCAGTTCATGCAGCCTTCAGGGGACAAGACCAGTCTGTTTTCCAAGTATTGTCGGAGAGCATTTCACCAAGGGCTGGAGTTCATTGTATATTACTGAGGCTGAATTGTGTACTCCTTATTGACAAGAAGTTAGATTGTATCCCAAACTTAACCTCCCCTTCATATTGAGATTCATTAACCAGAGTGTATAATAATTTACATTTCCTCAAAATGGTAAATAGGATTTATGTACATAGCACAGAAATTTTTACTTTAAACATTATCACCATCCTACATAATATATCTTTATCTAATTACAGTGTGTTTTGTAGAGTTTTGGTGGAAAGTGAAAGTGATGCACAACATCTTCTCAGACTCACTGGTGACGATATGTTTGTTACTACCTTGGAAGAACTTTTGGATACAATTTTAATAAATGATGAATATAGTATATAAGCCATGGAAAGATATGCTGATCCCCTTCAGACAATTTTTGGAAATGTGTGCTTTTATTTTACCAGTATGGAATTAATTTGTGTGAAATAAAAGATTGTGACTCCATTTCATTATTAAATCTTATCCAAAACTTGTGGTAATAAAATGGTGTATTTTCTACAATAATTAGTGGTGAGGTAAAATTAAAAATGAAACGTCATTGGTATTAATTAGAAATGTAATTGTATAGATAGATTGTCTTTATTTTGGGGTGAGATTGAGACTTTAAAGTCTCCTCTTCCACCTAACCCCAGAGAACAAAATTATCAAGATTGGTTAACATAATATTTCATAAATCCATATGTATAAATGATGTCATCAAGTTCTCTAATGATTTATTAAGCCACTTAAATATAAGTGAATATACATAATTGTTCACTTTATTTCCACGCCCACTTCACAATCCACGCCTTCCACTCCAAAAGCTACCGTTCATAAAGTGAAAACCCCTTGCATCCATATGTCAAACCCCGAAGGTGATGGTGTCAAACCTCCTCTAAAAGTCGTCACTGCCCCCAACGTAGAATCTGTGAAAGGGTCAATACCCACATCCACTGAGTTTGATGATGAGTTCCAGGAAGTTCGTCGTCATAAAAACCGCAATCTGTGCAAAAGCAGTATGCCTGTGTCAACATGAAATTGGGATGCCCTCTCCTAGCCCTGGCAAGGAAGGCTGCCATGGATGTGTGGAACCTCAATCCTATAATCAGGAAATTCAATGTGTAAATAGATGTTAAAGGCAAGAGGTCCGACTCTTCTTTTAAGATAACGGCCACGGCTGATATTTTGAATGAGCTGTTAAATCCAGACATTTGGCCGGAAAATGCTAACATTAGCCGTTTTACTTATTACAGACATCAGGGTGAACAGTAATCTGAACTCGTCTGACATTAATGGTAACAATAACTCTACTTCTTCCAATCACAATTCGTCAAAAGTACCGAATAGTTGCAGGTCATCAAAATAATGGTTCCCCCCTTTGTTTTGAATTTTTTTTGACAATGTCCAAGGTATCTTGAATGAAGCCTTAATGCTTGAACAACTGACCAATGAACTCAAGGTTGATGTGCTCATTCTTAGAGAACACTGGTTGAGTGCTAATAGTATAAGTGTGTTCCATATTGATGGTTTCAATCTTATCTCTCCTCCTTCTGCCGTAAGACCTTTAAATGTGGAGGTGTGGCTATTTATGCTAAACCTAGTATTAGTATCAAAACACTTAAAATTAGTAATTGTATTGAAAAAGCATTTGAGTGTGTTGCATCATTAGTCAAAGTTAACCTTTCTGTTTTTGTCTTTAAGTGATTCCCTAAAATATGTTTGTAGTGTCAATGTAAATAGAACATTGATATTTGGTGGCATGAACATTGATTTTCTTGTGGATTCCTCAGTCAAATCAGACTTTATTAACTTGTTATCCTCCTTTGGCTTATCTGTGTTTAATGATGAGACAACTAACTCAAGCACCCAGATTGATTATTTCATTACTGATGATACATCATCTGTCTCTTCAACAGTGTGTGTCTTGGCTTTTCTGATCGCTTGGGTGTTAATGTAAAATTAACATTTTCCACAACCTTTCCAATGCCAACTGGTATGACATTCCTTAGGTGCTTCTTCTCAGAAGATGCCACCAATGAGTTTGTCTATAATTTATCACTTGAACCTTGGGAAGAAGTATTTCAGGCTAATGATGTTGATACTAAATTTAAGGTCTTTTTCACTGTATTTGTGTCATGGTTTAAAGCTTGTTTCCCTTTTAGGAGGGTCAAGAGAAAACACCCCAAGGTAATTTCAGTCACTACTATAATGAGTTGAGAGCCCTTTCTGCATATGTTCGTGATCTCCATTATAAAAGTAAATTCTTTGATAAAACCTATCGTAGCTCATATCTTTAAGCTCTAAAATATTTTAAAGCTCGTGTTGCCAGTGAAAAGAAGACCCCAATTGATCAATTTCTTGGAAAACCAACTAATATTGTTAGGGATACATGTAAAAAAACTAAGGGAAATACTCAATCCTCCACTTGCTCAAGTAGTTAAAACATTAACTTTGAAGGCAAGCTTGAAGAAGACCCTCAAATAATTGCTGATTACTTTAATCACCAATTCTACGACACACCTCTTTTGAATAGGTCACTCCAACCTTTTCAGGGAAGGTCTACTCTGTCTTTTTTTCTTACAACCCACCAATCCATATGCAGTCAGGACTATTATCTCTCTTACTGATTCCTCTTCTCTTGGGCTAGATGGCATTCCTCTGTTGTTATTGTTTCCTCTAACCCAATAGCCCCCCTCAAGACTGATATCAGGTCCCTCTTTCAGCACTGGTTTCTTTCCAACTGCTCTAAAGCAAACCAAGGTAATTCCAAAGAAAGGCTGCCCCACTGAATCCTCTAACTACAGGCCTATTTCTATCCTCTCCATTTTTTCAAAGATTATTGAAAAGCTCTTTCAGAAAATGTAAAATAAATCTCTCTTACTATTCAACTTCATTTCTGATTCACTACTTGGTTTTTAGAGATGGTAGGTCCACAAATGCTGCGATTTTCCAGTTTCTTAATAATATACTACTTGGATTAAATAATAAACAACATCCTGGGCAACTCATTTGATCTTAAAAATGCCTTTAACAGTGTGGATCATGAAATCCTTGAAATCAAACTAAAAGGCCTGGGCATCACTGATAATTCACTAAATTGGATTTTATCTTTCCTTCATGACATCTCAATCTGAAAAAACTTTCCGTAAGCTTATTTATGATAAGGAAGTTGTCACCTCTAGTTCCTGTTAATACCATAAAAGCTGTATACTGTACCAAGGTCCACTGTCATTTGGAATAATATTTTGGGGTAATTCACCTTCAGCCTCGAAAACCCCCTCTCCAAAAACAGGCTATTAAGGCCATCTTCCAAGTATCCATCCGAACTTATGGTAAACCTCTGTTTGCCTCTCCAAATTCTTACCCTCCCATGCATCTACATCCACACTTGTACCATGTTTGCTAATTTTTACCCCCATTTTTTTGTTGCAAACTCACATTGCAATCATAGCCTACACTCCAAGAATGACATTCACAGCGAACAGTATGCCTTAAAGAGCCATACAACTCTATTGCTGTAATCTGTAACAAGATACCTTCAGATATAAAATCTCTCTCAAATTAAACAAGAGTCTTTGACTGGTCGCACGCCCAAGCACGAGGCTGTGGAACAGCCTTGGCCGGACAAAGGACCGCAGCATTTTCAC
>WURS02427921.1:0-16131 GCA_011762765.2 Rhinocypha anisoptera | reverse complement strand
GGGGGGGGGGGGGGGGGGGGGAGGGGGAGGGAAAGAACAGGAGGGCGGCGGTTCGCTGATATCAATCCCCCCGCCAACGTGACTCACAGAGGTCTCTCGTTACGACGACCCAGCATCGTTTTTGTTCTGACCCGGGAAACCATGGCAAGAAACTGAATTTTTGCGAGTGCAAGACCGTGCGTCACGTGGCCATAGAGATATGGAAAACTTGCCTTTAATGCACCTATGCGCGTTCACTGCGCAACTGAAGTACTTTTGACTCGCAATTTTAAGAAAGGGTCCCGTAACTCGAATTCACCTGCGTTTTAATTCAAAGATGAAGTCTTGACTAAGACGGGGGCGACTAGAGCTGCCTTCCAGGGAATCTAGAGATTCTATCATTATGTAGAAATACGGAGAAATCCTCCACATCATAATTACTTTTTATTTTGAACTATTAATATCAATCTACTTCTATACTATCTAAATGCACATTATATACGTTTAGAAAGAGATAAAATTGTAAAAAGAGTACAGGACAATAATAAATGGATGAATAGAATAAATACTACTACAATTAAAACACGAACACCATTAAGACATTAGTAACCTAAATTGGCAACCCCCTAAATCAAATTTTACCATATGATTAATTTATGATAAATTTTAGAGTTAAAAATTATTTCTTCAATCTAATTTAAAACGAATTGATGAAAACAAAAAATAGGGGTAACGTCAAAATGAGGGTGATTAATCTCCATGCTAATATTGACATGTGGTATAAAATGAATTACCCTCCCGTAATATTGGTGATTCACCATCCCGTAATATTTGCTAAAAACTCACTTTAAATATTCCAAGTGACATCTTATAACAATAAGTGTTATAATCAAGGCGAAATTAAGACCTTTTGGTCCTCCCTTACATTTAATTTTCTGGAAATTGCAATAGCACTAATTTCCTGCGTGGGACTCCACACAACGATCTTTTGGTTGTACGGAACAAATTGTAAACAAGTTTTATCCTTATAAAGGAAATGTAAAAATCGTTAACAAGGAAATGTAAAAATATTGAAACACTGTAAAAAATCTCAAGTTTACGAACAATGTATCCTTTCTTTCGTCAAATCATTTTCGTTATCATGTTCAGTCCTACGTAATAGAGAATTTTAACATAATTCTCCTCCACAACCGTGATTCTCTAATGTTAATTAGAAAAATCAATGTTATGTTGTAAATGGGAGAATGAATACAACCTTTAGCTGTTAACCTTTGTATCTGCATATTAATAAAGAAACACCTATCTACCAGTTTTCTATCAACTATTATTTTCCAATTAATCACATTCCATCGTCGTGCTTCAGATATTAAAGATGAGTTTGGCTGGTTAGCCGAATCATAGATACGTAGAATGCTAATAAAGGCTTAATTTTGTTATCCTAAGCCTTGTATACTGCACTAATTATTGAGGAATTGGTCATTCATGTACAAAATCTAAGAACTAAGACTAACTTCCTTGAAAAGTTAGATATTTTCTTTTGAGTGTACATGCTAGAAAGTGAATCTGTGAATCTCTCTTCTTTCGCATATATTTTATGTGACGCAAGTCGTATAATAGTGATAATCTTATCTGTTTTTCTGCTTTCAGAATTGAGAATTTACCTCTGAATTAAGTATTTATTTCTATTAAGTACTAATTTTTCTTTGACTGATGTGTCAAATGAGAGTAATTTTTCATTTTACTCATTTAATTGAACACACAGAGTGGCCAGTGAAGTAACCTAATATTCTTAACTGGCTCAAGTATAAAAATTATGACTATCGGATAACAATTTATTATCATTCGCTTGGTCTAAACGTTGAATTAGCTGCAATGGTATTCAATTCAAATAACCTCAAGAGTTCTTATTGAAAATTGGAAAATATCCAGAGATTGACACGTTTTCACGGAGCAGCAGTTTTTAAAGAGAGTCTGTCCTACGAATCGACAAAAACATGGACTGGTAAACCATTTCAAAGGCGGTTGTGACTCGTCGAATGCAATAAATATACACGTTAATGCCGATTGGAGATAATTTGTGACGATATACCACAATGATTGTATTTATGACCCCGTTAATAAGAAATAAACATAAGAGATTACTTTAATTGCTCCCAAAACCACGGGCAATATAGATGCATCATCACTCATCTAATCGTATTATGTTATGACGACTGCATATGACTGATACGTATTTTACAAAAATTATAGGACTTGGGACTTTTATTACGATGCTATTTTTTGAAAGTATTATAAATATTTTTACATAGTGATTACAATTATGTGCAGAGTAAGAAATGACATTATTTCATAAGTGATGAAGATCCAAACGTTATTTTGTGGAATAACAAAGATTCATGGCGAAATGAATTTGCAAATTTCCACTGAATAAAATTTATTTTGACACAGGGTTTCGATGTCAATGAACCATCCTCATATCTGAGGATGGTGCAGTGACTTCAAAACCCTGGATAAAAATAAATTTTATTCAGTGGAAAGTTGCAAATTCATTTCGCCATGAATCGGACGTTATTTCAAACTCAAATAAAATACTTAATGGTTTTTAATGTCTTAACAAAACAAATTATGAATAGGATTACCTAAGTTCCAATTAATCACGCAAGACTTATAGCACTTCATTAGAAATTATATGTTAAGAAAAAAAGTAAAATCGGAAAGAAGAAGATGAAAGTCTTAAAACAGAAGTGATTATGACTAATTGCGAATCAAAATCTTACGACTGATTGCGGGAGATGTAATCCGAACATAAATTCTACCTAACGGTCGAACTATAAAAGAAGTCAACATAGTAGATACCACAAACTTGGAATATATAATTTACATAAAGGAATTGCATCTCTTACAAGGGATTTGTGTAAAATGGTTACAGGCTCCTGTTCTACCACTACGTGATTCTGGCAGTTTTTGGCCAGTCATAGTGTAAATATGCTTATGCGTCCTCCGTAGTCACTAAGTGGCATTCGCCAGGCTTAGAAACTTTATATAAAATTTTGCTCACAATTATTAAATAATACTTGTCTTTAATTCACTCACCGATTTCTAGCATCAAGAGCAACGTGACAAGTGCGCTAAATCATTATTTCAAATGTGGACTGAGGGGCACAGGCAGTCTTGAGGATGTAATGCCGCACGGTACAGCTTAAGTGTATTTCTAAACCAAAATAATATGTGAAATTTATTTCATGCAAAAAAATTTTACGTGTAACGAAACTCCCGAAGACCCATCTGATATTATTATGAATAATACTGTTAGTGTCGGTTAGTAGACACAATAAAAACTTCATGGTAAATCCTCATATGCATATTACGATGTTCTTTGTTGTGGAGTTGAAGATAAGACAGCAGCACTACGCGAACTTAATTACCTGTCTTTACGAGGTGAAGACATTTAGTCACATACACGCTTTAAAAAACTCGTCTGAGCGAAAAAATGTTGAGACAAATTAAATGAGTGATTGAAATATCACCAAATATAATAAGATGAAAGACAAAAATTTTCGGCATGGGAGGATACTCTCAAATTGAAATGGTTTCCAGCTACCGGTCTCTTTTCTCACGACCATCACAGGAGGGGGAAAGAGAAGGGTAATTTGGGGAGGAGTTCTAAATGACTGCTCATTAAATAAGTCCCCTTGGCGGGGAGGAATTAAGTAAACCGCAAGGGAATTCTCTATTACCGAAGGGGATCAATTTTAGGAGAAGAAATCACTGGAACATAATTTTCTGATACGCTTATTCTTCTTCCAATTAGTAGCTCATTATGTTCAAGTTCGGCTACATTCACTGAGACGACACGCCACTCAGGGAGTGAGCCGGAAAAATTTAACCATGAAAAGCTTGGAAAACGATGGTCACTCGAATGAATGTTTGAAAAATGTGCGCTTTAACATTCAGGAAAGCTAGTTAACAAGTTTGGGCCACTGCCGAATCATACATAAGCGACGCCTCTCCCCATGCGGCACTCCCTTAAGACGTTTATTGACGTGATATTCTGGAGACTTGCATCTTAGTCTATATCAAGGGTATCCAACTTGAAAAAACCTCAAGGGACACGACTTAACCTATAATATGGTCACGGGCCATATAGCAATAAATTATTATTTTTTTAAAGAAACAATAATAAACAATTAAAGGTATAAAAATAATTAAATAAGAGAAATCAAGACGAAGGAGTTGACAGACAATGGCTCACTTCCATCATAATGTCACAATCAAAATTGACTTAAACAGGTGAGTGTAACGAGACGAAGTGCAGTGACTGACGACAACCAGCTCAGTGGCGCTGAGAGGGAGGTTTGGCGTGCGTGAGCTGTGATTCGCAATAGTCTGTTTGGCTCTCGTAGCAGTGGGTGAAACTTTGTATTGCTCGGCGCGCGGGACAGCACTTGTCGTGAACAAGGATGATTATATTTTCAAACCTTTCCCACAAGGACGGCATTAAAAGAAAATTTCGGATTTTTGTCAAATAACCTTTTGCGGGGATCAATAAATGGCACCGCGGGCCGCCAGTTAGACAACCCTGGTCTAGATTCTCGTTTTTTTTTAATTTTCCTATCAACCTCCGTAGGTTGACTAGTCATATGGTATTTATTACTTGTAATTAAAGGTAATTTGAAGAGGTCAATTGCAGTAACCTCACTCCACCGCATCCACATTATTGCTGACCCTTACTTCATTCTCCCAGTTAACTTAATTTTTAAAACCTTCCATCGTTTTATTCGTCCGCACAACCATCATTTTTAGCTCAGCTACTGATTCCTTTGAACTCATCCCATCCCCCTTCTCTCACACTATGACACTCTAAAAGGCGACCCTATTCTTCACCACTCGTCTGCCTCACGCCGCCGTCAGTCCCCGGCCAGAGTCAATCCTTGACGCCCCCCTCACCTCTGAGTTCACGCTTATAGTCGCTCGTCATGAAGACGGGGTTAACCACCAGAAAAAGAGCGAATTGAGGGGAACTTCTAGTCCTTTACCTTTTTTACGTGTGTTCCTGGTAGCAGTTGAAAATTAAGAGTGCGTAGACTAGTAAATTTCATTTTGCACCGTATTCAGAGATTTAACATAACAAAGCACATTTCCCCAGTTCGTGAAAAAAAAACAAAAAATACCATACCTATTTATTTAAAAAAATATCCATTACGTACGAAATTACTTAATGACACTTGCATTAATCAAGTGCAAGAGTGGTCAATTTTTCCACAGTCCGTGTAATCAGTATGTAATGGACTGTAAAAGAAAAAATATTATAGGATTTTTTAGAGTATATATAAGTAAATTTCCTCTGCGAAGTTTGTTATCCAATTTCGAAAGACATTAGATTACGAAATATTATCTGAAAATGGGAGCAAATATAATCTTAAGATAAGTATCTTCAACGTCGTCGAAAGAACAGTTTTAAAGCAGTTATAAATTTCGAATAATCAATAGTGCCAATAAACGTATGATAAAATATTTATTTGGTTAGTTAAAACTCTTGCTTTCTTTGTTTTTACAATGTGCAGAACATTTATTTCATGCGCTTTTAAGGAGAACGAAGCAGTATATAAAAGGTCTTATCTTTGAGAAAAGATCTGTTATGTGAAGTACCTATTGATTTTAGGGCACCACAGCGATATTTCAAAAAGAATTATATAGCCCAGTATGCAACCTAGGCTACACTGAGGTAAATTTTGGCCCATGTAAGTTGTGCTCAAAAGAACTGGAAATGACGTAGCAGACTCTGCTATGGAATTTCCATCAAGGAACAGAAAAATCTTGGTTACGAATATGCATTAGCTTTAAAAGGTAAATACGCAGCGTGTTTCCAAGAGCTAAAAACTTGAGTAAAAAAATCGGTATATTGGGTTTCAAAAACAGCAAGAAAATCAGAAGCTTGGCTCAAGTAATTCATATCAATTCCCCCAGTTTTTCCCCGATACTACTTTTTCCCTGACCATTTTAAACCAATCATATAATAAAACATTATTACTTCGTTCGTCTTATGGCGGTCAATCTTATTCAATTTAATTTTAGTCAATCTTATCAATTTACTGGTCCATCCCATTCACTTTTTCCATAAAATGTAGCGACAATAGATTTGTGGAATCACATATCTCTAATCAGAATTTTCATCCGAGAAAGTGTTTCTCGTCTTGTTTTCCATGAATATTTATTTAGGATTAAGAAAACGAACTGAACAGACGTGTCATAATTATGTGAATGCAATATCCTAATGTTTAATAAATACTTTCTGAAAAGGAAAATTATACAAAATGATTGAGAAATTTTACCTGCAGAGAACACTGTAACAAAAGTGATTTATGTAAATTAACTTTGTAGCTTTTTACTTATTACATATTGCGACTTCAGAACTCTATTCGTCAAGGAATATCTTCAACCAAACTGTAACTTTTTTCTTTATCTGGAAAATTTCATTTCATATTTATCCCAAGTGTTTTAGTATTTTGTATGATAAGCCCAAAGCCATAGTTATAAAGCTAACTTCCACTGAATGGAGATGTATGACCAGACTGTTGGCAGCTTCAAAGTATATAAACCATTCAAATGAGGTCTGAATGAATTTCGATTCTTTCTAAACAATTTATCTCTCCGTTTATATGAGATGTCACTTAGACTTAGATCTAATAACAAAAAATAATATATTTAAGGATTAGGGAAAGTAAACTTTGAAATTGGCGCGATGCTAGGGAATTTTCCGTTCTGCACGTCACTAGCAGACTCTGGGAAGGAGCAGGATGTCAATCCCATCTGGCCGAATAAAATTGGAAATAATAGCGACCTACGACCAACTTTCCAAGATTTCAAAAAGCTATTTAGGGACATTAGGGATAATAGCAACCGAAAATACGGGAGAAGTCATTCAAAAAAGGGGATGTAATATTCACTAGAGTTAAAATTAGGACGGATCCAGAGGCAGGCCAAATTTCGGACACAAATTGGAAAAAAAGGTGAATGCTTTCAACAAAATTTATTTTTTTTAATTTTGATATTATGCAATAAACGTCAAATAAATATTCATAGAAAAACCACAAGGAAGGAATATCATCTTTTTACCAAAGTCATCTTTTTAAAATCTGAGAATATGAATTCAATCTTACCAATTGAACAATTCAAAAGTCGTTTTACCCTTTAACCACTCAACCTTTAATCATTCGCCAATAACTAAAGGTGGAAAAAAGGAAAATTTTATACTACAACCTTAACTACTACGCTATTTAAGACAGCGTACCAGGGAAATTAATAAATACCCAAGATTACGCATGGCTTGGTAATTGTAAAGCATAAGCCAAAGTTTACCGTTGGATGAGGAAGGGTTATACTTGCGGTACAAGTCCCTCGGTGAAAATAGAATTAATTTAAAGAGTGAATATTCCCTGATTATTTCGACATAAAAAAAGGATAATTGAATTCCTTTTCAGTTCATACAACTCGTTCAGAATAGAATTTGATTTGAAATATATAAGAAATTGCTTGCTTTCATCAACGATATCGTCTTTATACAGTCTATTTCAAAGTGTTAGATGTTTCAATCACTAACCCATTCAATTACTACTAATTTCATTTTTGGTCATAAAAATAAATAACAAATATAATTAGTCATAGGGAGGAAAGTGTCCTCTATAAACTCTCTAATTTCCATACTCATTTTAAATCACTGTTTATACCTAACACTTATACGAGTACCATAGCAATTAACCCGCAGGTTGGCTGAAAGTTTAGGGTCTACTATTCCATTTAATTTTTATAAAAGGCCATACTTTTATTTAACAAAAATATTAAAATAAAATGTAGTTATTATTAAATATTATAAGCCATTTACTTTGGGTTTAACAGGAAGAACCCCTCCAAGGCCGGGTAATATAAGCAAAGCTATCTATTCTACTCTCATGAATAAATTTGACACTAAAGTAGAACTCAACAAAACCTACAACGTGACTTTTGTGCATTTATGGTATTATTTTATTCCTCTGTCACCTAAAATTTTCCAAAAGGTCGGATATGCATAAAATTGCAGAGTTTGGCTTCAGCTGGCATGTTTTACAGGAATAAATCGGGTTGAAACCCTTACATTAGCCAAATATTTCGAAATTTCAGTAAAAGGAATCCCTGGAAAACTATAATTCCCACAATGGAACAAGTTCATACGAACGTAACAAAAAACTGATCAAAGAGCCTCTGATATTTACGTTTCCTCTTATTTGCAATGCAATTTAGGTCATGGCAAACTTCTATTGCAACATGATTAGAACACTGGCTCTCGGAGCACTGTTGTTTCAATGTAAATCCGATCGTAGGCTAATTTATCTCTGTTACTGTCGTTGCAGACTCGTATATCCAATGTACATAGAATTCGCAATTCATAAAACAAACACGAAATTCGAAGTCTGCACTATCGTCATCGGAAAATTCTCCTTCCATATCTCCCAGGACTTCCCACCACCTTAATCCTCCCATCTTTGTGGTTTCAACATTTATTCTTTAAAAAAATGGGATGAAGTTTCCGCTTTCTCAAAAGAAAGGAGTCAAAAGACCCCTTCCTGCAGAGTTCACCCGATTGAGATATTTAAGGGAGAGTTAGGAAAGAGTGAGAGGGAGAGAGAGAGTTAAAGGGGGAGGAGGGCGAAACGTGAGAGAGGATGTGGCGAACTAAAAAAAAGAAAGTATTAAGAAGAGAAAAAGCTGAAATTTCTCAATTAAGAAGTTGACACCGAAAGAAAGGCCCCGGAAAAAGAAGGGGGGGATAGAGACGATGATGGAGGCACAGGAGAAAGCCGATGGAAGTTGGAACGAAGAAGAGAAGGGAGAAGAGAAGAGGGGATACTAGATGGAAAAGCGGCGGAGGACCATATTCGTGGGCAAGCTGAATTAATGGACCCTGACGTGGTGGGAGCCGAAAAGAAAGGTACCTGGTCTCTTTGAAGGAAAAGGAAAAACTTTTTAGCAGAAAATTTGACGGTTTTTGATCAAAAATTACCGTTTCCACTCCCAGCTTCCAATTGAGTCCCTGCACATATGTTAAAAGCTCGTCTTCCTCATGTTCCGTTTCCGTGAAATAAGGAAAATTAATAGAGCTAGTAATTGGTTCATATTTAATTATTCTACCTTGGTATCTAAGATCTCTTAACACTGCGCTAACATTTAAAAGAAATAAAATTAGCCCCCTGCGTTTGAGAAAGCAGCGCTAATAAAAGTGACTAGCTAAAAATAAAGACAACCTAACAAAACTGACGCACCTCTGACCTGATTTAACGCTTCTTATCGCGTTGGTAGGATGTATTCATAACATTTTCACCGAACTATCCAAGCCTGAATCCTGGATCACGCATAAAACTTTAAATAATTCAGTTGAATTCACGCTAAACACACTACTGATTTGTAAATTTTCCAGAGGGAAAATAATTAATTAATTCCGAGGGCGATCCACTCGTTAAAAGGAATGGATCTTCTTTAATTTCCAATTGCATGGGTAAAAATAATCTTAAATGCTTGCCTTGTGGACTTAGGCTGGTATACTTTGAAAGTATTGTTGAATAAGAATTGAAAGCTTAAGTAACAGCGTCGTTTTATACGCTATATGCAACTAAATGAACTAGGCATTCCAAAATTTCCAACCTGAAAAGATCCGAGTATATCCTGTACCCCTATTTTTCCACCTGTTTTAATTGTCACATAGTTTCCAATACTTTTGTGTCATTATTTTTAAACATGACGGAATGGGAACTTAACTTTTCTGATCAAATAATAAATAGATATCTACGGGTATTCAATTTAAATTTTTAAAATACCTATATTCTCCAAAGCAGTATTTAAATTTTCTTTAAAAGTGTTCAGCGTGTACAGCAGAATAACCCCTTTACAGACGGAACATCTCTTACTAAAATGAATACGACTACGATATATTTATAACAGGACGTTACCCCGTCAGTTACCCGGTGGGGTAACATCCTCGCCTACCAATCCGAAAGTCGCGGGTTCGAACCCAGACTAGGTGGATTTGTCATTCTCCACCGAGGGCATGGTTGTGTGTTTCGTCCTCGTTATGAAATGTGTCACTGCAATTGGCTCAGCGCTGTGAGCGTAGGAAATAGGATAACAACAAATATAAAAATTATATAAACACTTATCCTTCATCGATTGATTGATATATAAAAAGTCGCACAAATGTCATAATTACCACCGCCACCGGCGTTAGCACCCCAGGTTGAGGCACACTGTCACCGGAAAAACTTAAGAATAAACTAAAGCACGAGTGTCCCGCTCTGGGCCAACAATACGAGGTCTGTTCAAAAAATACGTGGACTGACGTCATTAAACAAAATGTACCTTATTTAGAAGTAGCATTTTCTGGGTTTCCTTCGAATTACTCTCCTCCCCCAACCCACACACTCATCTCAACGGTGTTTTCACTCGATGAAACAGACCTGGCACGCTTCTTCTGTGATGTCCACCCCTTTCGTCGCATTTGCCTTAATTTCGGAAATCGTGTTAATACTTCTTCCATTCAAGAGTCTTATGAGTTTAAGGGTCAAGAAAAAGTCACGAGGAGCAAGGACCGTAAAATTCATCACCATTTATGATCCTTGACAAGAAGGTTGCATCTTCTTCTGAACGATCAAGCAGTTCCTGACAAACCTTGGACGCGATTGGCTTTTTGGTCGTCCGTCATCAGGCGTGGCACAAATATCGCAGCAACATGGTGCATCTTCAATTTTTTTTGTCAAAATCTCGTAACAGGATCCAACTCATATCCCACACTGTTAACCAAGCTCCCTGGTGGTCAGACGTCGATTTGGCTGCATGCAGGGATGTGCCGATTTTGTCTACGTGTGGGTCGTCAGTTGACGCGGAAGGACGTCCAGGACTCTCATCGTCTTCAATCGACCGTCGACCGCCCTTTAAGACGTTCTTGCCACTCGAAACATTCCTTATGCTTCATAGAAGCATCACAGTAATCCGTGCTGAGCATGGCAAATCTTTCAGTCGCAGATTTTCCAAGTTTAACACGAAATGTCACAGCAAGTCATTGTTCCTTCAGGCCATATTCTTTCTGAAATCCGACAAAAGAAAAAATCGCACTTCACTAAAAATCGCGTTGATAATCAACCAATCAAGATATCTGCAATCGGGAAACGGCGTTAGCATCAGCTGATCAGTAAATATTTAGCGACACCAAGCGGATTTCCCTGGAACCAACTGGAGCCCCGCAATTCAAACAGTCTACTTATTTTTTGAAAAGACCTCGTATACTTAAAAGCAGTCAGCATAATATAAATGCTCCTCTTAATACGCATCGTTCAAAGTGTACGAGGTGCGACTGGAAAATAACGGGACTAATTCTTTATAAAACAAACAGCGCGAGCCGCAAAGTCAAGCACAACATTTCCTGACAGGCCTGACATCCCCCAAACCACATTCCGGCCGTTGTGTGACGAGCTTACACCGCTTAGTCTGGCTGTACACCTCGTTGAAGCAGGTTCGTGCACTCGCCGCGCGTCGGTAAATGGCAATCGTGCTGATAGAGAAAAGTGAAATTTTCAATGAAACTCGGAAAGTCAGTCAGATAAACCCAATTCTTTGTTATATCAAGTGTGCGGGGATGAATGTTTATCTCACGCACACGAATTTTTTAGTGGCGTAAGTGGTTCTCAAAGAGGGACGAGAGAATAGATCGAAGACGATCCACATCCAGGACGCCGTCCAACTTCTAAAATCTGACGAGAACATTGAAAATATGAGCGAAATGATCCGCAAATACCGAGTACCCGTGCAGTTTCTTCAGACTGTAGGAGACGACAAAAGAATCGGTTAGACAGATTTCACACGATCATTTTAATATCAGGAAAGATTGTAGGAAAATGATGCCCAAGATCCTCACTCCTCCGCCCACACTGCGCCGATTGTAAAGTCGTATTTGGCTAAAACATTGGATTCCTGCGTTGGAACACACGCCGTATTCTCCAGACCCAGAGTCTCGTGTGACTTTTTTTTGTTCCAGAAAGTGAAGGAAGTGTTGAAAGGAACAACGTTTGAGACAGTTGATGCTGTTTAAAAAAAATGCGACGGAGACCCCGAACATGATTTAAGAAAACGACCTGAAACACAGCTTTGAACAGTGGAAAGTTCTTATGGAGTGGTGTAGGGGATCGGGAAGGGGACTATATTGAAGGGGATAATGTGAAAGTAGCAATGAATAAAAAATAAAAAAGTGCTACGGAAAAAATCTCGTTATTTTCTAGGCACACCTCGTACTTTATACACTTTTCTATGTCATGTCTTTGTTCCTATTTCAAAGAGGATAAATCTGGCAAGATTCCTCCAAAATGCATTCGTGAAAAAAATAATGGTAATAATAATTTTTTCTAGAAAGCATTACATTTAGAGCATCGTCATTTTGAGACCTATTATTAACTTCAAAGAGCACGTGTGTACTCTTTGACAAAGTTTCAACTTTGTGACAAAATCGTTCGTTTCTTCTCCTCGGATAAATATAACGACGTATAATGAATGGGAGTCCCACCCACCCCGTCAAGAGCCCAGGTAGAAAAAAACTTTTACTGTGACCCATTTTTATCGTATGTCGTATGGCTCAAATTTACAAGGGCTGAAACATTATTTGCAAATAGAGTACATAGTTAGATTACTATCATCTTCATTCTCTTGACTCACCGCTATTTTATTTTTTTAATAGCACACCTCTCATTTTACACAAACCACACGAAAAGCCCTCGTCGATTTTAATATTTTATAACTTTTAAAATTTAATAAATAAATTATTACTGCTCTAAGTGCACGATTCCCTTATTTAGCCCCATACTCGTCTTCAAATGTACTGGCTTCTTTTGATCTCATGCCATCCTCCAAAAAATCGGTGTTAATACAAATTCAGCCAAGCCAAAGGAACTTCTTCGTAACCAAAACATAAATTGCCTGCTGGGCTCAATTTCTGGAATAGGATTAACAGTAAATACGAGACAATTATTATCATTATAATACATTCATTATTGTCAGTCTCACTGATAATAAATACGGCACTTTTTTCTAAAAACTCATTTCCTATAACACTTAAATCGTAGGATTTACTCTAATACACGACTACCCTCCTCTCGGTTAACCTTTTCCCAACTTCTGCACAAAATCATTTTAGGACCTAACTTCCATTATATCGTATCTGTATCTAAGCCTTTAGATTACTCTATTTAAATATGGATTCTCTTTTGGATTATTTTTTTAGGTTTATTTTTATGTATTTTGCACTTATGTATTTTTATTTATTTTGCACAACAGCACTAAGCGGCCAATTATGGTGGACAGTATAGCATTTTATTAACAATGGCAAATCACATACATCCAAGGTGGAGAGTGAAAAATCCACCTGGTCGAGGTTCGAACCCGGGACCTCCAGTTTGACAGGAGTGCATTACTCCGTTGCCATCGGGGCCGGCAATTTATATTAGATTTTTTTAGACCGGATTAGATAATTTATTTCCTCTATAATTTCCTATTCTTAGCGGAATGGAGATTGGTGCAGGCATTAGCGTTCGCTTGGAAGTGTCCCATCACAAATCACGTAAAAAAATTTTATATTTAACATAAATGTTCGAGTCCGAAACCCTATGAATTCAATTATATAATTATATATATATATACATATATAATATATATATAAATATATTGCTTGTGAAAAAGCTATTTAAAAAAACAGAGCGTCACTGTGTCCATTTAAAGAATACGTAGATAAATTACTGAATGATGAAACGATCCTAATGGAAAAGTGATTTTTAGAAATTAGTCCAAGTATAAAGAAAGAGCTTTAACGACTGCATTCTGAAAATTTTCAACCTTCAAATAAGAGAATTAGAGACAAAAACCTATAATTAGGAAGCTGAAACAGAAAAAAAACGGAATGAAATTCCTGGGTCTCATACCGTTAAACTTGTACGTTAAGGAGATAAAAAGAGTGAGGAAAGAACATTTTGGTTGAAAAACAGTAACGAGATTTCAATTACACCCTAATGCAAATAATAAATAAAAGATAGGGGAAGGCGTAATGGAAAATAAATATATAGATGACCGAAAGGTCGTGGAGAGACTTTGGAACTCGTCTAAAAAGATTAAATGCTTGAAGGGAAATAACTAGAAATACAGGATAACAAAATACCAGATACTAGGCAACTCAAAAAAACTTGTTATTACACATTGTTACTTCTTGAAAGACATTTGTTGGTTTACACAACTATCTTTATTTAGGTAATGCTAAGAACCGAAACTATATCTCTAACCAGACACATTTGGAAAGCTAGCAAGAGACTAAACTAGAGTGAGCTTACATTTATCTAACCAACCCTACGATAAATTAATACAATTCAGAAAACAACATTAATGAAACATATAGCATTGTCTGCACAACTGGAAAAATCATATACAGAAGTAATTATGATATTAAGCTTAAATTAACCTTAGAATACGGATTGTCAATAGCATTCCTGAGAGAAAATCAGTTATGACAAAGCCTGAACAGAGCCTTCTCAAAAATATCACCTTAAAAATTAAATAAAACATAAGCCAAAATTTTATTAATTGTATCAGATGGTTATTTTTTGTTTGATAATGTTCATTTATTACTATTTGTCCGAATTCTTCTTCGGAAAACAGTAAAAATATATCGCCCAGGCACTGATTACATACATAATAACGGCACATAGAAATTAACACAAATTCATGAATATTACAAAACTTTCTTTATAATGCAGAAAAATTTAACATTTTCGGGAAGAAATCGAAATAGGCACCTGTTAACCAAAGAGAAAATATATTAATAATAAAAGTCTATGACGTTTTAATAATTTTATTTTGGTACCGTATGCATATGAAAGCCCAGGTTTAAGTTACATGGATGTAAAACACAAAAAGTAAAAATGTCTCTCGCCATGCCCGGCTCTCTGATGAGTGGAAAACCTCATCTGTTTTCTGACTACACTTTCATGCCAACCCCCTTAACCTATGTGGGGGGTCTTCACTATCGGCCCTTTTCACCCCTCCCCACCATAAACCCCTCAGCCTGATACACAACAATAACGAAAAACGACGCAGCTCGTAACCCCTCCACCACAGTCATACCTTCCCCTTATGCAAATAAAGCGTACCCCACCATTTATCTCCACTCCACCTATCCCCAACAACACCTAGATGGAGTATATGCTTGTGAGCTCCTCATATGTTCTCAAGTGATCGTGTTACTCTGGAACGATAGCGGATTGTCAATAAATAGGTAAATATATGAGGAAGCTGGAGAGATACTGAAAATTATTCTATCTATGGCAAGGAGGAGAGTCAGCGTGGGGTAGCCATAGTTCTGACAAAGATATTAGGAAGAGGGGTAGCAAACTTTGAACAGATTAGTGATAGATTAATAATGGTAGACGTAAATACTAATCCAACTAAAATAGTTCGAATGCAGGTATATACTCCTAAGGTTGGTCACCAGGAGAAGAAGTAGACGAGGTGTCTGATCAGCTTGAGGAAGTAATTGACAACATACCTAGCAAAAAGAATATTGTAGTGATTGACTTAAAAGTGAGTAGGGCTAGAAAGTAGAAATTGTCGTGATTAGGTGAAATTTGTCGTTGAAGAGAATTGAAAGGTGGTGAGTATGGTTTAGGTATAAGAAGTGACCGTGGGGTGAAATCAGTCGAGTTTTATCAGAAAAGCGTGATAGTAATGAACACGTGGCTCAAGCATTACAAGAGATGCAGGTACACTTAGGTGCCGGGAAATAAAACTTAGACTATATCATAGTTTGGCATTGATTTAGGAAGAGTGTTTTCATTGCAAAGACTGCCCCGGAATCAAAGGCGGATTCAGACGTTCAATTAAGACTAAGAGGAGAGACTTTAAGTCTCAATATCGACTCGAAATAAAGACTATCTATGCATCTAATATTCAATTTGGTTCATCATCAGTACTTCAATCCGAAGGTTGGTTGACTGCAGACCTCCATCCTTTCCTATCAAGAGCTAGCTCTCTTACTCCTTGGTAGGTCTTACTTCTAACGTCTCTAATAATTTGCCCTATATATCTGTCCCTAGGCCT
>WURS02427910.1:0-16131 GCA_011762765.2 Rhinocypha anisoptera | reverse complement strand
ACGACGCTACGCCACTATTGAAGCGATAAAGACGGCATCGAAGGAGGAGCTGAACAAGATCACAAAAAATGATTTTTTTCAAGTGCTTCGAGGATTGAGAAAAACGTTGGCATATATATATTATACCCGAGGGGAATTACTTTGAAGGGGACAAAATAGATATTAATGAATAAATCAATACTTTTTGAAAAAACACAAAATTTGCGATACTTTTTTAACAGACCTTGGATATATACATATATATATATATATATATTCCCTAAGCCAGTCTAAATGGTGGATCTAGACGTAGCTATCGAGACAGGACTATCCAAAAAGGACGGTTGTCGAGATTGGCTGCTGGGGGAACGTACCTCCAGGTCACGTCATGTCATTTTCTTTATTATTTGAACATTCATATGTACAAAAGCGTCATCAGAAAATATCAAGCCTGGCAGCCTTAGGGGCTGCGAGGATCGCCTGATCTTAAAACAAATTTCTTAAGCATTTTATTTATTTTCGCTGGCTCTTGTGTATAAGTTTAATAGGCTCTTCATAGTTAACAGTTTTTACTCCCCGCAAAACGGCATAATATGCCGATTGCATGGCAGAACGGTCTGAGATTTCTGATTTTCGATTCCGCGACTCCCGTATTGAAACGAAAAATATAACGTAATACTTCCTCTTCTTTGAGCCTAAACAATCATATATTAAGAAATAATAAATAATAAGCAATATGAACAAGATTAGGTACCAAATTTTATGGGTTGTTGGCGATCACCTCTATGTCGGGAGTGAGGAGTGCTCTGAGGTGTGGAATAATGTATTATGTAGTACCTATGTATTTATTAAGGCACTGTCTTAAGTCCATCCTTTCCAAAGTCATCCACTGGACCACTACTTGCCATCCGTTTTAATATATGAATAGTTCGACGAACTTTTATAATGTCTGCGACAAGAAAGAATCCGGATTCATTATACTTCCCAGCTTCGTCAAATTGCCCACTTTTGCTTTTCAAGTTGCGTAGTGGCGAATTCTTTAGGACTCACCCGCGTCTTTTTTAAAAAACTACCTTTGTCTGAGACCTCATCAGGAGCTTTGACTTTCTTTGCAGTAACGCTCTTTTATATTGCTCCTCAGTGAAATAACAGTTTCTTTCCCCTGCATTCGTGTTGTCAATTGAGCGCTCTGTATCTTCCATTTTAATTTTTTTCACATTATTGGTTTCTATACACCATCAGAGGGCGTAAATAGTTTAGAAACATTTAAAAAGTTTAATTAACTTACATCAAATGAGCCTTAGACAAGATACCCTCCATATTGCCCAATCGCATTATCACGATTATCTCCAAACCACAGAGGTATACACGTGACATTTTCGATGTCAAATATAATATCCCAAGTGAGATGGATTTATTGTATAAACTTACTTGCCAATATGTGTAATGATCCGTTGAAATTACTGCATTATGTCTCCTACATGCAAAAACCTTTTGCGTTAACTTTTGCGTTTTGCGTCTTAGGTTTCTTAATATTTCTAGTGGAGAATAATAGTGTTAATTTATTCCATTCTCATTTTTTTCTCTATTTGCGAACATTTTATTTTTAAAAGAACGCCTAAGACTTCTCTGTCTATCTGATCATTATTAATTTATTTGCATAGCTGTCGGTAATTCCGGATCAAATGAAACGGGTAGGAAATAATGCTACCTTTTTTTTAAGAATACCTTGAACTACGCATTTGGTAATTAAAATTCATTCAATGATAGCCGCAACGGATGCTCATGGTAATATTTCATCTGGAAATATTTGTAGTAGGTCATTATCAGCCGGTTCCTGGGCATTTTGTCAACTTAATTTCCAAATACTGCAGTTGAATTTCACCATTAATTTTTATATGACCGCTTAAAATCACATATTTCCATTGTAATAAATTGATTGTCAAGTGTATCTCATAATTTCTATCTCAGGATAGTTTTTATTTTGTTCTACTGCAGCTGAGGCATCATCAATACAAAAGAGTTTATATCTTTTTCAAAAATCTATAAATCCACAGGCCAACCATCGCGTTTTCATAAATCCACGCTATATGACAGCCAATCACATTTAATGATATTAATACGGCTATTATCCGTTAAAGTTTTTCGGAATCAGGTTTCAATTTCAATTGAAACTACGCTTTCAAAAACACATTTGCTCTTACATAAGCACTATACCGCGGATTTATTGATATCTCATTATATGGAGTCAGAAATGGGTGACTGTTATTTTCCATTTCCCAGTTCGGGCCATTGGAAATAAAATTACCCACCAAACGATTTTTCACCAGGTTTCATGGTCATGCGACGCTCTATATAGAGCCAGGAATTCACGGATTTATTGAACTCAGCATGCTCTTTTAACATTCTTGCCTTTTGGGAACAACACTTCCCATCGCAAAAGAGATTTTGTGCAATTTATGCGACTTATTCTTGAATACACAATTGAACTGTCTTACTTTAACACAATCATTTACGTAGAACACGCTATATTTTTTCCTTGATTACTGGAAGAACGTTAATTCAATATATATTACAATAACTTATGCATTAAAATTTTTTGACGTAAACCGCTGACAACTATTTTCACTTTTAGTATTTTAATCCCTAATAAATTAAAGGTTTTTCAGCCTCTAATGTCATAATAAATGTGTATCTCTAGTCTAATTCTACTCATGTTGCAATAATTTCAATATATCTTATTATGCAGCATCTAATCGATTAAAAATCAATATCATTCACTTCTCCAATGAGGTACATAAGACATTCTTATTTAACTGTATTAGTCCTACGTTATTCTGAGTTTTTATCCTAATAGATGTCATAATTATCTCACCTTAAAAAAATAAGTGTATCAAATTATCCGTAATCTCTATCCACATCGTCGTCATAGGAGGCAGACTCTCACTTGTGGCATTCAGTTTTCCGAAAACCCTGCATTTCGAGCCTCAATACATCAGTAACAATGCGTCGGCATTGGAAATGCTGGAAAAGACTCTCTCCGGTTACGACGGGAATATCACCTGTAATTCTGCAGTTGACGTCTGTCCGCTTTGTGATCACAAACGGTGAACTCCCCCCTTCCACGTCAAGCGGTCCTTTCTCTCGGTGGTCACTTCACGTGGACGCGCTCATTTCCCCAATGCGGGAAAACACCCCGAGTGCATGTGTGTATTCTCTGACGACATGTATCACCTGCCATTGTGTGCATGACGGTTCGTTGACTCATATCGACAGACACCTGTCTACGGCTTCGCTTTCTCGCGTCTCACTCTTCGACTCCCAGTGGCGTTGTTCGACATTCCCTTACATTCTCCTCGAAAGGGCATCCTTCATTGGTGAAGTTCTTTCGTTCTTTGTTCGGGACGACATATCTTGCATAAATCTCACTAAGTTTTTGCGGGTCGTTGCTTCTCTTTTTTCCCGCCCTCCACTCGCTTGTTTCGCGACGTGTCTAATCTCCCCTCAAATTTCCCGGTATCGGAAGCAATAGAGGCAGCCGTAAAAGTTCCAGCGAGGCACACAACACCGCTCCTCGATGATTTCGAAGTGCTTTCGAGAACGTTCGTGGCAGGAAACTATTATGAATATAACGGGTAATACTACAAACAGATGGAAGTCTTAGAGTTTCCTTTGTCAGCACTTCTCACCGGCATATCCATGAATAGCCTGGAGAACAAATTGTTCAGCAGTGACGAATTCAATACTAAATATTGATTTGGTCATGTGGAAAATGTGTTCACAGTGTGAAAGGGGGCAGAGAGACAATTAGACGTGATCCAAAACAGATTGAATTCTCAATGAAACAGCACCAATTTTGGTTTTGAAGAGAAAAGAAGGGGAAATTCAGTTACCTAGATGATACAGAAACTAAAACTGAATGGGGTTATCACTTGAGAATATTTAGAAAGAAGACCACCAAAGATCATTATATTTGCAAAGGACTTGGCGAGAAATTCTACAGTGAATCTATGTTATATCGGACTGTAAATGATGGAGACGGTACGAGGAGTGGTCTTAAAGGTCCATAAATGTGTGATGCTCCCATTGCCTTTTTTTGTACGGTTCATGATGTTGAAAAGTATGTGCTTTTGTACGCTGTGTGGTATCGGATGGGGTGACGTGGGACTGTATTTAATGTTACTTAATTTCAATTTGTTTTACTTTTTTATGCATTCCTCATTGGGAATTATATGTTAATTCGATATTCCAGTGATAGAGAATGGCGTGGAGATGTTTTCTGTTTTTGTTTCAGAGAGGCAATATTTGATATTAGAGGTTGACGATCTGTCTGTCACCTGACACTGTCCACCTGCACGTGCATATTTAAGAATAACAGTAGCAATGTCATTCCATTTGGCTCGGGTCAAAAGGAGTTCACTTTACATGTAATATTAAAAATCCTTCCAGGAGTGAATTCCGTGAGAATGTAATTGGATATATTGATAACAAACATCCCAAAAGGATTCCAAGTCTTCTGCTTTGGTCGAAAACGTGAGGGGAAAACCTATTAGCCGTTAGTGCAAACTTTCATAACATGGTGCCATCGCGAAACAATCCGTCATCTCCTTTTAAAGGGACAAATTTTTTATAAAATTATACAACAACCTTAGTTAATTCCCGAATAAAAATAAGGGGAAATTATCATAATAATTAAAACTGGCGTTTACAAGTTAAAGCTTAATGATTGTAGTGCAATTTACGTAGAGAAGTCTTGGAGATAATTGTTAGCGAGCGATTTTTCCAACGTCATGATCTAAAAATACCACTCCGGGAAGCATCTGTAGAAGGAAAACTACAGAAGTTATTTTACCACGGAGCTATTCTCTTCTCCCTCGGCCAACCTTTAATCCCATATTTGGTGGATTGTGCGTTTCCTTCCTTAATCCTTTCCCTCTACATCTCTCTGTCTTGTGCTTCATCCTATATCGCTCAAGCTATCGGCCATCATTTTCTTCCTACCTTAGTCTTGGTCCTCTCCTCTTCTCTGCTACTTTTATCCCTCCATCTCTCTTTCTCGAATGCTCCTCGTTCCTTCGTTCCACGTGTCCTAACCGCCGCTACCTAATTTGAATTTTTTTCCCTTTAGGTTCCACCTCAGTCGTTCTCCATACCTATACTAGTTTCTCCACTCACTAGTATCTCTCTTCAATCTCCTCACTCCATCCTTGCACATAAATATTCTCATTTCATCCATATTCCTATTCCTTTTTTGCGATTTCATGTGCGGCCATGACTCCCCACCGTAAATTGTTGCTGTTTAAAAAATTACTATTCCATAAATCATTCTCTTCATCCTGCAGTTCACCTCCATGTCGCACAATACCCCACTCATCTTCTTCCAACCGCTCCATCCAGACTGGAATCTGTGATATATAACACTGTCTCGGACAGAAAGAGAAAGTCCAACACACTAGGGGTAAGTAAACTATCTATACAGTTTACACGTGAATTTTGATTGTACCATTATTTCGTAACAAGTTTACATCATCAGGTGATAATGTAGTCTTGCCACGAAACCATGAACGTATTCAATATAATCAATGTGGAGACTGCATAATTACTTTGTTTTCCAATATTTCTCCTTAAGTATCTATCGAGTAGATACATTGAAAAACCTGCCTTAGCTTTATAATGTGAGTTGATTAGCATATATTTTCAGGCGTGCGTAGACTTAAATTTAGAATTAAACACCGGTCTTACGCATTTTTAATGACATAAAATATTTTCTCATTGGAATGTTGCACCGTGTTTATCTATTTTCGCCACGTATCTATAGGAAGAAAATATGAATTCCTACGTTATCAAGAGATTGGTATATTTTTATTGCTCATTATAGAACCTAAAAATGGCTTTTAAGCAGGGAAAAATTACGTGTTACCAAATGTTTATAATTTTATTGTTATAAAGATTCCTTTCTCCATATCTGCTGTGCATTCAACTGCGTTGCTACGGTTCAGAGTTGCTGAAAACTCCAGATTATCATTGCCACTCAAGCGCTAGATTCAATTAAATATGGATAATGAGGAATCGGAGAGATAACCCTTTCAGCGGCCTCGGTCTCCCTCGTTCCCTGTCTCTCACAAGACCGCGTGCTCGTTCCCTCCACGGATCCGAATTTAGAACTTTTGCGTCCATGGGTTGACACTTGATGGAGGTCCGCGTTGCGATAGAGATCCCTTCCATTTTTTCTAATTGCACAGATTGCATCGCTGACTTTTTCTTTTATATCGTTGACATCAGCGTTAATTATCTCATTATCATTCTATATTCCAATTTTTCTTATTAAATGTAATTCGTTAGAATATCTGAAATTATATCCCAAAAACGTCGCATCAGTCTTGCATTCGTTTCGGCCATTTCCACCTCTCTTCCGCAACCATTTTATTCACATTGAAGCGGTGAATGATTACAATAAATTACATCACTGAAGGTACCTGTTTTAATGACGTGTATGAAAAAGCACTCATCTTGAAATTTCGCATGTTTGTTCATTAAATTTTAGAAAAAATGCCTTCGTTTTCCCTCGAAATTATGCTATTTACACTGAAGCGTGCATATGTATCCGAATGGTAGCTATGTGCACATCGATATCGTACAAAGATCTTCATGCCTTCATAGACTCTGCAGCATTATCACGGATTTTTACTATGGAACCGTTTAGGTGGATTGCATAAGGGCAATAAAACTATGAATTAGCAACATAGAATGAAATATATTGAACAGCTGTTGCATCTCTAAATATATTATAAATAAAGGTAAATAATTATTATGGAACTTCTGTGCATGGAGTCTCTCAGCATAATTATCTGAAAAAATGTATTCCTTTATCACGATCCACGTTTAGAGTACAAGGAACCTGCAACAGATGTAAAGCAAAAAACTGAGAAATATGCTTTTGCACTTCCAAGTACTCGTAAGTGCCGCAAAAATGGAAAATAAATATTAGACTGAAGTTTTTTCTCATTTACTATATTGTATAGGCTACGCCGAAGAATAACAGAGCTTTTTTCTTTTAATGTATGTACTTCACTTTAAAAAGTTCCCAGTTTACTTTAACCTAACCGGTACCAAAAATTTTACTTGTAAATTAATAAGAACATTGTCTTTAATTGGAAAAATCTTAAGGAGAGAAGTATTGAGATGGCAAACTTAGGCAATAAGCAGGAAATCAGCTGCTTTATTATACCATTTTGTGCATAATAAGAGTTTCAAACATTTCTCTCATTATAATTCTGCTCCTTTGTCCATTGGTAGAAGCACCTGATACCTCAGTCAGTCTTTCTATCGTTGCTCAAAGTGGCCTGCAGCGCATTTATTTTGGTGTGGTGGTTAGGGCATTTCCTCGTAAAGAAGTATATTACAAGGTCAAAAATAGTAACTAAATTTTATCTGACCGAGTTGCAGATTCGACGATCAATATGCCACTTAAAATTTGACATTATAATTTCATGTGTCTCTACACCGTATAAAAATTAATTGGCAACGAATAGAGATTTTTCATGGTATATTATCTTTTTTTACTCTCCAGTATAATTTTTAAACTTAACGTAACAATTAATTGTAAATATTTTTTATTATTGTTTTAATATAAAAATTTCTTAGATGGTGTGAAAGTAACGCAAAGAGACTCGTAACGTAGCGTACGTGGTGTGCAAATGACGTAAAGAGACTGACAACGTAGCGTTTCATCTGTCAAAACGGGACGCAGGACTTGGAGGAGCGACAGGTGAACATGTGATAGGCCGTCAGTACGATTTTGAACTTGTTAGCGTCATTTGGTTGCCCGTAGCGATTTTTTTCGTTATAAAGTTTTAGTTCGTTTAAAGTTTAAAGTTTTAGTTCGTTTTCGTTATAAAGTAGTACGTTTTAAAAATGAGTGACATTAATTTCGGACGACGGAGTGCTATCAGGTCATGCTTCAGACTCGGGCACAGAGCACGGAAACTTTTGCAAAACTTCAGCAGGTCTATGCAGACAATGTTCTGTCCAAGGGCCCAAGCTTTTCGATGATTTGCGGCATTTTCAGAAGGAAGAGAATCGATTGAAGATAAAACAGGTAGCTGGAAGCCTTCATTTTCAAGAACCGATGAACATGTTGACAGAATCCTGGATCTCGATTCAGTTCAGATCGTCAGTTGACAGTAAAGAGTGATCGGGAAAGAGGTTAATTTGACTCACGAGACCGCTCATCATATTGGTTCCAAAAAAACCTTCCGCCGGATCAAAAGAACATCGGGAGCCTTGACTTGAGTTTTTGGCCAGTAAAAACATTCCTGAAGCACCTCAGCCACCTTAGTTGCCTGACTTGAGTCTTTAACCTTTTCCTCTTCCCGAGACTGAATAATCACCTCAAGGGACGTCATTTTTGGAAACTCGAAAACATTCAAAAGGCTGCAACCGACCAGCTGCAGGCTATTGCAGTACTATATGACTTTCAGTACTGCTTTGAGGATTGGAAGAACTGTCTCCAGCGCTACGTAGCTTCCCAAGGAAGTTATTTTGAGAAAGACAATATTGAATTGTAATCTGTTTGGATAAAAAAAATTAAAATACTTAATTTACACACCACGTATGCCCCTTGTAGCGAAAAAAATAATCGTGTTCTCTAACTGAATCGATGGGTTGGCACAGAAGTCCTTATCCTTTACTCATTGACTTTGGCACTCAATTGCCAAGAGGTTCACCATCCCTAGTGTAACGGAACACGGTATAATCACGATCATTTCCACATTTTATACATGTTTTTTATCACAAACTTCGATAGCAGTATAGGCCTAGATTCATTCGTTCTTTAGGTTTTAATAATATATCCCTCCCCATTTACTCCGACCTTGACGTGGTGGAAGGGTTTGTGTATTCCAATGGTCCATAGAGATTCGCTGGCAGGAGCAATTATTTTACTCCTGGTAGGGTCACCTATGCCAGATGGGTCGAAGTGTAGGAGCCAGACGAAAGGTAGTCCACGTAGCATTCACTCATCGGTGAGGCGGCTGCAATGCGTCTGATCCCCAGTGGGTCGGCCATTAATTGGTTGTGTCACGTTAAAAACACTATTAAGACAGGAATTAGAAAGGACATCTAAATTATATATCTCCAAGATCAAGATGAGTCAAATAAGGATAATGAATCCTAACAACTGCGGGAATCAGCCCGCTGAAGCGGGTGTCGTGCCTGGCAGCCGGGGAATGCAAGACTCGCACGGTCGTCATCTCACGATATCCTTGCGATGAAGACACCACAACTCCAGAGGAGACAATGAGGAAGGAAGGAATGATTTCGGTAGGGACGTGGAATGTGAGGACAATGCTAAGATCAGGAAAGTTAGAGGACGTAAAACTCGAAATGGAGAGAGTAGGAATAGATGTAATAGGGTTGAGTGAGGTACGACGGAGGGATACAGGAGATTACTGGAGTGATAGCTTTAGAGCAATGTATAGCGGGGGGGAGGAAAGTCAGCGTGTGGTAGCCATAATTCTGAGCGAGAATTTAGGAAGGAGTGTAGGTACCATTGAACAGGTTAGTGATAGAGTAATCATGGTAGAAGTAAAAGCTGATCCAACTAACTTAGTTTTAATTCAGGTATATATGCTAACGGGTGGCCATCGGGAGGAAGAATTAGATGAAGTGTATGAGCAACTGGAAGAAATGATCGACAAGATACCTTGGAGGGAAACATTTGGTAGTGAAGGGTGACTGGAACGCTGCCGTGCGGGGAGGAAGAGACGGAAAAGAAGTAGGTGAATATGGTTATGGGATAAGAAATGACCGCTGGGGTAAATTAGTAGAGTTTTGTAGAGGAATAGTTTGCTAGCAACATAAACATGTTACAATCACCACAGGATTCGCAGGTACACTTGGAAGTCGCCGCGACGCCTTCCAAGTGCGTACCTACATCTCGGTTAGACAGAGATTTAGGAACACTGTTTTCAATAGCAGAAGTTACTCAGGAGCTGATGTGGACTCAGACCACAATTTGGTCATGAATTTGGAAATGTCTTGTAAAATTCAATAGGATTTTAAAGGGTAGAAAATTAAAGAAATGGAATCTAGAAGCATTGACAAAATCAAAGAAGAAAGAGTACCAGAAATCAGTAGATAGTCTTCTAAGAGATGGGAACCAAAGTAGGACAACGGAACAAAGATGGGAAGTTCCCAAAGACGGAATAACAAAAGCTGCAGGAAAAGTAATAGGAAGAGTCAACCAGAAGAAAATCAAAGTCATGGATTACGGAGGAGAAGATTAAGAAGATGGCAGAGCGTAGAAGTGGAAAAACACGAATACGGAGGACGGACGACGTAAATACCGAGAGGCAAATAAAAAATTGAGGGGAGTGACGAATAAGGCGAAGGGGGAATGGTTGAAAGAACATTGCAAGTGCATGGAGAAGTTAGAGAATCAGGGAGAGATGTGCTTACTATATGGGAAAGTAAAAACCTTAACGGGAAATAGAACAGGAAACAAGATCCCTACTATAAAAGATAAGTCAGGCAAGATACTAATAGAACAGGAAGATATTAGGAAAAGATGGAAGTAGTACGCGGAGGAACGCTATGATAAGGAGAATAGACCCCTGAACTTAGATTTAGAAAGTGAATGGGAAGTAGAGGAAGATAGCTTAGGCACAGAAATATTAGATAGCAAGATCGAAAAGGCTCTGCAGGACATGAAGAGGAATAAGGCAGTGGGGGTGGATAATATACCAGTAGAATTACTTGAGGTTTTAGGAAAAGCAGGAAGGAAGAAGTTTTATGAGCTAATTAGAGCAATTTACAATGTGGGAATTTGGCCGGAAGATTTCGTTAGGTTGATGTAATTCCAATAGCAAAGTAAAAGAAAGAAGCTGTGAGGACTACAGGACAATTAGTTTGATCCTGCATGCAGGGAAGATAGTTCTAAGAATAATCAGTAAAAGATTGGAGTGCAGGGCAGAAGAATACCTAAATATTAGTTTGGTTTTAGAAGAGACAGAGGGACTCATGATGCGATAGCTGTAATGAGGACACTGATAGAACGGAATATAGAATATAATAAGCCTGTTTTGTAGACTTTGAAAAAGCATTCGATAAAGCAGAGTGGCCTACACTAACGGAAGTGTTGCAAAAAATAGGAATGGATAGGCATCTCATCCAAAACCTTTATATGGCCCAGGTCACGCAAGTAAGGGTGGCAGACGGGGAGTCTGGATGGGCACAGTTAGGTAGGGGAGTAAGGCAGGGGTGTCCGCTGTCCCATTCTTTTTAATCTGTACTTGGAGGAGATGGTAAAAAAGGCATGGGGGCTGGTTGAGAATGGAGTGTAAACTGGAGGGGAATTTGTTAAGTCAGTCAGATTCGCCAATGAGCAAGCCCTAGTTAGTGATTCAGCCAATGGACTGCAGACCTTGTTGAATGCTTTACAGGACCATTGCCAGAAATTTGGGATGAAAATTAATATGTATTAAGAAAACGAAAGTAATAAGATTAACTGAGCTAGGCTAGGCTGTAGTAGGAACGTTAGGCTGAATATCAAGCTGGAAGGGAATAAATTAGAACAGGTAGAAAAATTCAATTATTTGGGAACCATTATAGAGGAAAATGAATGTAAGTGTCATGGATATCAGATGAAGAATTGCATTAGCAGAAAATGCCTTTGCGAAAAGGAAAGAGTTAATGAGAAGGACTGTAAATAAAGATTTGAAGATAATATTAGTGAAAACCCTAATATGGAACGTAGCATTATATGGATCCGAAACCTGGTCCATGAGGAAGGATGAGGAATATAGATTGGAGGCTTTTAAGATGTGGGTTTGGTGACGGATGGAGAAGGTGAAGTGGACAGAGAGGAAAATGAATGAAGAAGTATTGAGGATGGTAGGGGAGGAGAGGCTTTTGCTGTGTGGAATCCAAAAAAAGACAGGAAAGGTGGATGGAAGGGGTACTCAGAGGCAATGGGTTTTTGAAGGTTGTAATAGAGGGTAGAATGTTGGGTAAGTGGGGTAGGGGTAGGAAGAAAAGAAGGATTTTGGACAGAATGATAGGGGGTGGGAAGTACACAGATTTGAAGAGGAATTAAAGTAGATTTTACGTGGCCAATGTAAGCTACGACTCATCAAAATCTACCTCAACCAGTAGGTTATCTTTCAATTCAAAAGGATGAGTTTACTAATGAAATTGAATCCTGATAACTATGGGGCTCAGGCCATTGGAGCAGATGCTTTTCCAGGCATTGGAAGAAGTAAAGCTTCAACAGCTAAGTCATGTCATGAAATCTTTGCAACACCACCACTCCAACACACACAAAGAAAACAATGAGGGCTGCAATAATTGAAATAGGGACATGGAATGCTTGGATGAAGTTAAGGTCAGCAAAGTTAATAGGGCCTCAAACTTGTAATGGAGAAAGTAAGAATAAATGTGTTAGGCTGGAAAGGTAAGATGGAGAGATACTGGGAAATGAGTGATAGCTTTAGGGTAATCTATAGTGGAGGGTAGGAGAGCCAGTGTGACATAGCCATAGTTGTGGACCAGATATTAGGAAGAATGGTAGTGAATAATGAACAGGTTAGTGATGGAGTAATAAGAGTAGGAGTAGAAGCTTATTCAACTAACATAGTTCTAATCCAGATATATATGCCTGTGGATGACCACCATGAGGAAGTAGACGAAACATATGATCAGCATGAAGAAGTGATTGACAACATACCTGGTAGAAAAATATTGTGGTAATGGGGGACTGGAATGTTGTGGGTGAAATGGATAAATATGATCATGGGACAAGAAATGATCTCAGAGAAGAATTAGTTTTGTAGATGGAATAGGGTAGTATAAAACATGTGGTTCAAACAACACAAGAAATGTACTTGGAAGGCATTGAATAACACAGAGAGATATGAATCAGACTACATCATAGTTAGGCAGAGATTTATGAAGTGTTATAAATTGCAAAAGTTATTTGGAATAATGTAGAATCAGACCACAATATGGTTACGATGAATTTTAATGTCAAATTCAAGTTGATTAAAAAGAGCAGAAGATTAGAGAAATGGAATCTATAAATTTAACAGGAAAAATGAGGGAACTCCAAGAATCAGTAGAGTGTCAGCAACTAAATGTGCAGGACCGTGTAACAAAAGTGGGAAGTTCTTAAAGATGGAATAATGAGAGCTGTCGGAAAAGTAATGAGTCAACCAGAAGAGAATTAAAAAGCCATGGAGGAGATAACTGGGAAGATGGCAGGGCATAGAAAGTGGAAAAACATCAATACAGAGAAGAGGATAAGTAAATACTGAGAGGCAAATAATAAACTGAGGCAAGAGACTAATAAGGTGAAGGAGACATGGTGAGGAGAACAGTGTGAGTTAGACTACATCATAGTTAGGCAGAGATTTATTAAGTGTTTTAAATTGCAAAAGTTATTTGGGAATAATGTAGAATTAGACCACAATTTGGTTATGATTAATTTTAATGTCAAATTCAAGTATTTTTGTTTATAGGGTGCTTTGCCGGCTATGGTCATTTTTGCACCTCTTCAATTCATAGAAAAACCCATCTAGACAAATACAACACCCATGCCCTGAGCGGGATTTGAATCCGCGACCTTTGGGTTAACCGGCAAGCCTACCCACCAGACTAACCCAGCCAGCATCAAATTCAAGTTGATTAAAAAGAGCAGAAGAT
Source organism: Rhinocypha anisoptera (assembly GCA_011762765.2). Taxonomy (NCBI): domain Eukaryota; kingdom Metazoa; phylum Arthropoda; class Insecta; order Odonata; family Chlorocyphidae; genus Rhinocypha; species Rhinocypha anisoptera. Next base: position 2,454 of record WURS02427910.1, on the reverse strand, counting down.
TAGATAAATGCAATCTATAAACTTAACAGGAAAAATGATGGATCTCCAAGAATCAGTAGAGTGTCAGCAACTATATTGGGACAGGACAGTGTAACAAAAGTGTGAAATCCTTAAAGATGGAATAATGAGAGCTGTTGGAAAAGTAATGAGTCAACCAGAAGAGAATTAAAAAGCCATGGAGGAGATGACTGAGAAGATGGCAGGGCATGGAAAGTGGAAAAACATCAATACAGAGAAGAGGATAAGTAAATACTGAGTGGCAAATAATAAACTGAGGCAAGAGACTAATAAGGCGAAGGAGACATGGTGAGGAGAACAGTGTGAGAGCATGGAAAAGTTATAAAGCAGGGTGAGAATGGCTAACTTAATCGGAAAGTAAAAGCCTCGAAAGGTAATAGGATTGGATATAAGATCCCTGCAATTAGAGATACATCTGGCAAGACACTAATAGAGCATGAAGAAATGTTCGAAAATATGAAAAATGAAGAAAAATATTTGGGAAATATTGAAGGAGTACGTGGAAGAACTCGATGATAAGGTTAAATGACCCTTGAAATAGAATTGGAAGTAGACGATGATATCTTAGACTCAGAGATTTTAAATAATTAGATTGCAAGGGCCCTGCGGACCATGAAGAGGAATAAGGCAGTGGGGGTCGATAACAAGTGGAACTGGTCTTACCAAGAAATAAAATTTGTGGAAAGCTACTGTCTTCTTCTTCATTGTCAAGATGAATTTCTACGCTGTCAAGCCTGAGACAATCGAGTTTAGTGTGAGAATTGCTAATTGAATAGTTTGTAATTGTTTGAATACATATTCAAGAAACCATAAAAATTCAAGATTTATCCATTACTTTGTTGTGAACTGTGCTGGTTAGTATTTTTATGTTTACATTTTTACCTTATTTTGTTCACTTCCAAGCGTGAGGTAATTGTTTACATCCTAAGGAGATTTTTTTGGTTATTAAAGGCCATAAAACGTTTTATTTCTTGTAATATGAATTACAGAATTTTAATCCTTAGTACCTGTTTAACTGCAGATTCATTTCCCCACAGTAAGAGGATATAAGTATAATGACTGTGTAAGAGAGCAAATATATTTCTCAAAAAGTTTGCTGCTAATGCCCCATCGTCACTCGTTCTATAACTTAGCCATTAGAATAACAGATACTCTTTCATTTGAAACTATCGTGATTGACAGCGGTGTTAATGCTACTATTTTCATTCCCACACCTTTTAGTAAAGGTAATTAACATAAAAACCTGATCTTTGGCAACTGGCTGGAATAGTTTGTTCCCTGTTCGAATCTAATCCTTCAACTTTTTTTCCCACGGAAAAATGTCTGTCGCCGGAATACGAAAATCGTTACAGAATTTTCAATTAGCGGCGACAACTAGTCTTTTAATAGGAGAAATTTATATTTCCAATTATAAATCACTTCACTGCATATTTATATACTTATAAATCACATAAATGCATTATACGCCTTGATATTCATTTACTCGATATCTTCGTTATTATCGAGAAGAAAGTCGATTGGTTTTGGTCAATTCGGCCGCTTCCTGAACTCAAGTGAAAGACGTAGGTTTTAAATAATATGTGCTAGTTAATGATAAAAGTTGTCAGCAATGTTTACCGTATTGGACAATGAATACAAGTACTTTCGACTTTAAACAGAAAATTTTACATAAAAGGTAATGAATGTAAACATTGCAGTCTGAATAGTAGTTATTTTTTAAAAGTAATTAAGTTGGTATATAGAACTAATTCGACAGTGGAAGGATGGTTTTTTCCTTAAGTTTTACACTTGTGATTTTGATTAATTCTATACGTAATCTAAGCCAATTTATTCTCTATTAATTATTTAAGAAATTGAAGCAATATATAAGTATAAACCATTATATACATTTTTAAGCCTAGATTATTAACAGACATTTTGGCGCCATGTTTTCCCTCCTATTTTGTAATCTTGCTTGATTGTAATTTGTAATATATTCCACTTTGTATGTTAATATTATGCATATCACTTGTGTAGTATCCTATCTTTGGAATTTATCCAATTTTAATTATTCCAAAAATTTATTTAATAATGTTATTTAGTTGAAACTTTTCAAATTGCAAGGTGTTTTTCTCTAGTTACTTAACAATGCCCAAATACATGAGTCGACCAAGTTAACCCGGGTTACCTCGCTGGCTAGCACAAAGGTCGCGGGTTCGAGTCCCATTTTATGGCTTGGTTGTTGAGTTTGTCAAATATGGTTTTTCTTCAATGTGAGGAGAATTCAAATGACCATTGCAGTAAATGCACCCTATAAACCTGTTACTACTGCAAATAAAATGAATGGATTTCACTGAAAACTTATATCACGAGATTTGGAGTAAGAGAAACTCTTGGTAATTCGACACAAATTTAATTTTAAAAACACGACCCGGGTTTCGACAGGGCTGTCATCAC
>WURS02427899.1:0-16131 GCA_011762765.2 Rhinocypha anisoptera | reverse complement strand
ACGCCGTAGCATTGAAACTAGTTGTACCAGATTAAAAATCAAGTGGAAAAATATGGAGTACGTTATTCCTTTTCTCATATAACCAGAGCATTAGCCTCCCTTTCATGGAAAGGAGAGCAAGGAATCACAATGTGAAGATAAATGAAAGTAATAGTCTGCAGAAGAAGTAAGGAATAAAATTGTCAACTGAGGACACAAGTAGCCAAATGAGTAAGAGAATAATGCTACATACTTGTGTAGAATGGTCACTAGTGATGAATCAAGAAGAAGATGATAAAGAGAATGGTCCAAGTAAGTAGACCTTTCTTCAGAAAAAAATAGCTATGCCCTGCTAATGATGTTACTCAGGACATAAGGAAAAAGTTAATTAGTACATAGATATGGAGAATACTTTTTTGTGAAAGTGAAACATTCATTTTGGAAGGCATGGTTCTGCAAGACTGGAAGTTAGCCAACATAATGCCCATTTTCAAATGTGGAAATAAAAAATGTCCTAATAACTACCATCCAATACCATTAAATTTCCTGCCCTGTAAAATCTTAAAACATTTCATAATTATTTCGGCATTGGGATCACTCCCAAAAGTCATGACCTTATAACCATCAACATGGATTTAGAGAAAGAGATCACATGAAATATGATTGTCTCTCATACATATAATGTTCCATAATTGGGAGAAAAGACAAACAAGCAGGTATGGTACATTTGAATTTTACGAAAGTCTCTGATAAACTAAGTTTCTCTTAATACCAAATTGGTTCATTAGCTGAAAGGGTATTTAATATATCATAATCACAGGGCATTTAACATGGGAAAACTTTGCAGCAGCCCTAAAGAAATTGCCTCTGATGAAATAGCAATCCAGGTGGTTCAGCAAGCAACAGAAACAATTATTTAGGAGAAAAATACAATGATGAAAAAGTGAAGCAAATATGACACTTTCATTTTGTTAAACCCTGGATTGAGCCTCAAAATGCATGAATGAATCAATTAACTGAGAGGGCATAGAGAAGTACCACCAGATTCAAGAGAAATAGTTAAGAAAGAACACCAAGGGTGGTATTTAAAAAAAACGGATAGAACATTTAGAGGTTAAAATTATCATATCTAGCTTTAGATTTTTCCGTAATATGCCTATGCTTCCTAATTCAACACCCTCTGCCTAATGCAACAATATCAGCAGATTAGAAAATTTCACATTTTGCCACATCGCGTAGCCACTTATTCTTGGGAATTAATAAGCCTAAACTTGTTTAGCAATATAGCTATATGTATCTCACTTCAGTCTTCGATAGCTTACTTCCAACATATATATTCAGTAATTAACATGCATATTATCCTTTCCATGTTTTCTCTGTATAAGTACGCGGTATTCTATATCACGCCAAATATACCAGGATTTTTATTTCTCTGTAAAAGGAAAGAGAGATACTGGAACAAGCCTCAAGAGTCATTAATTCAGTAACTTGATAAAAGTTGATTTTTATCTTTTTGAGCTATCTTATTTGATACTTTTTCAGAAAATTTTATCAATTGTTTGAATCAGTAGGGGACAAGTAAAATAACATAGATCTTTAATTTTCTTGGTGTCATTATTATTTTTGTTGTTTAAACAACTTTGTAAATGGAATCATTCATTAACTAACAATTGTTAAGAACTTTTAAGCCTAAAGTTGAATGACATAAAACTCCTTTTTCTCATCACTGTTCATTGTCATATAGAGCAATATTTTCCTTACCTTACCAAGTGTACCACTTCCAACTCCACATCTCCTCATCAGTCTTCTCCTTTTGTTGTAATTAATAAGGAATTTGAGCCTATTGCATTCATCAAAGGAGCACTTGTCTGTGACTGAGTACATGAGCACAAATGCTTCTGCCCACCTTATGTTTGCTTCTAATTTTACATTTTCACCCTCCTACAAAAGAAATGATATATGTTATGTTAATTATATATATATATATATATATAAGAATATTTACATGTTGCTTAAAGGTATATGTCCAACTTCAGTTGCTAAAAACTTATGTATGCAATCATTTGAGAAAGTTTGACTAATCTGAGGAGCAAAATGATGATGTACTAGATTCAGTATATATAGACTAGTCCAAGTGATTCTTTGTTTTCATTTGCACCAATGGAGTAAAACTGTTGAGCATGCTTTCCTTCTTTGATTTAAAAGATATTTTTCCTAACTGACATCCTATTCCAGTGACAATGTTCATTCCTCTATTTACAATTCCTTCAACAATTTACGGGCTTCCTCTTATGGGTTATTGCCAAGGGGACCAAAATCAGAGTTCCTCTATGGTATAGAATTTGAATTTATGTTTGAAATTCAAACCCGATTCTCCTTAAATTTGTTGACTGAATTTCTAGTCATTAAATTGAAGGGCCTTTACATTTTTTGACTCCTGAGGAGTCTTAGAATCTGATTAATATTAAAAACAACTTTATTAGTAACAAGAGACCCAACAAATCAAGTCACATAAGAAAGAGGGAGAGAAGACCTATGAGGTTTTAAAAGAATACAATTTATTTCCTTGGTGAAAGTTAAGCATAATCTTAATGAGCTAGCTTTAGCTAATTAAAATATTGATGTTGGCTTCATATATATGTTTGAACTGTTACTATGAATTTGTAATAAAATTAAGTTATTCTTACATTTGGTTGGCCTGCTGTGTCCAAGATCTCAAATGATATGGCTTCTCCACCTAGGATTGTATGAAATGCATATACTTTTTCAAGATTTGGGTCATATTCGCCTATATAGCGACGTGTAATGAAACGAACAACCAAAGCTGTAAGAAAAGAGAAAAATATTGAATAGAGATGTTCGAGCTAATAACTTTTTCTCTCAATACAAATTCTTTCTTTGATTTGTGGATAGAAATTGGAGTTTCTTACCTGAAGATCATTTATCAAGAAGTAGGTAATTATGATTTGAAGATTTTGAAGTATAATGATTCCTTGTGTTTGTAGACCGCAGTTCCAATTTGGGATGGTTTAGTATTGATAGATTATTTTCATGCCAATTAGCTGTTTTAACCCTTTTCATGTTAAAGATATTTATACAATATGCACATGGACAAAACCAATTGGTCTGGTCAACCTAGGGGTAGCAAGCTTGCCAGCTAACCCAAAGGTCATGGGTTTGATTCCCACCTAGGGCATGGGTGTTGTGTTTGTCCAATAGGGTTTTTTCTTTGATTTAAAGAGGTGCGAAATGGCCATAGCCATCAATGGACACTTTAAACAAATACTACTACTAAAAAAACAATTTTCATAGCTATAGATTTGAAACTCAATTGCTGAACCTATTTCTGCTCACACTATCCTAAACTGATCTTTATATTTCCCTAACATTAAATATCCAATTATAAGGACATGATTAATGCATACAAATGAAATTGATTTTCAGAAAAGTCATTATTTCACAGACTTGATAAAATGAAATAAGAGAAACACATATACTAATAGGGAATCTAATTTTTTATATAAAATGAAAAAAACACTGTATATCCTCCAATATTTATTATGGTGCTCTAGTTCTTGGTGGAATTCTAATATCATTTTATGGTTAATGAATTTTCACAACATTGAAAGCCTTATATGTAATTATTGAATTTCATATTATGAATGAATTGATTTTTTATCCAGTTGTGCAATAGCAGTTGGTCATTTGGGTGCTTGACACCCAGAGTGTTTTTGAAATGTATTTCTTTTCATTTTGCTCACACTTATATTCAACTCGATAGATGTATTTTTTAGGAATTAAGAGTATGTTAAAAGTCATTTTAGCACAATTGTATTTTTTTCCTGTGGTGAAAAAATGACATTTTTTGGACCTCTGGGTGTTCGACACTCACTAATCATACTAGCATGACAAGCTTAGCCTCTCCATTAGACTCCCTTCTGAGAATTGAGACTCAATAAATACATCAGCAATTGTTATTTCATAGAATATTTAAATTTTTAGAAATTATGGAATAAGAGAAAGATATCATTGGTGATATATCTGATACAGATGAAACAGTCTTCAAGAAAGTGTCCATAACACGAGCACTGTTTAGGATATCTCTGAGATTGATGGTGTCTCAGATGAGGGAGATGGTGAACTATTTTATAGAAAGCATAAGGAAAAGTGGTGAAGGAAACCTTTTTGCAAAAATGTCCAATATTTATTGTGATAATTCCAGAACAAAATATGGAGATGGTAGACACTGCAAATGATTGGTGTGACTACATCATATATTTTATATATGAACAGCTTGATAAAATATCTAAAAAATAGTTGTATTTGTATAAAATAAATATTTAGAGTGCACATTAAATAGACTAGTTAAAAATTTTATTTATGTCGATTAGAAGTAAAGAAATATATTTTGGGTGTCCCACACCCAGTGACCTGAAACTCATTTCTTAATTAGATGATCATACTGGAGGGTTAAAGTGATTTAGGGTACTTCATACCCTTTAGTAATTCCCCATTGCACCTCATTAAAGGTGACATATCCAGGGTTGAGTTTAGTCTTACAATTTGAGAATTTCCAGACATTCTTGAAGTATTGGTAGAAGATCTTGTACATTCTGATGATCCCTAGGGCCTTACTGGTAGAAGTAAGAGTTATTTCTACTATCAGGGTCACCCACACCATCTAGATCAAAGGATATGAGCCACATGAATGGCATTTTGTGCAGCATTTGTTTCTTAGTGAGTTGGATGCAAAGGCAGCAGGTCCCCAGAGGGAAACATGGAAATCTAATCTGGAAAAACGTGGTCCCCAGCCCAGGTGTACATGGCAGAATAGATTTAATGAACATCATCACTACACCAATACTTTGCAAAAGATCTTAATGAAAAAAAGGGACAAATGGTTGACAAAAGTATATGTATAATTGGAATGCTGAGAGTCAAAAAGTTAAATAATATAAAACATGATGGAGAGAGGAAACATGTTATTGCTGAGTCAGTGGAGATGGAAGGATAGTGGGGATTGTTAAATCATAGGTTTTAGAGAATTTTTATATCTGATGATAGGACAGTCAATGTGGCCATTCATTTTACCTCTTGAACAAGAAATTAAGAAGTAGTCTGTGAGTCTAGATCAGGAGGATACTCTTTGTAGAAACAACAGCAGACTGGTAAATTAAACAGCTTTTCAAATGTATCTATATGCTGACAGGTTGGCACAGGAAGAAAGAATTGGATCAAGTATATGATGAAATGATTGAAAGTGTTCATGTAATGAAACACATAATGAAGTTAAGAAAATGAGATTGGTATGAAGTATGGGAATGTAATTTAGGTCAAGAAGTGAGAATGGTAAGAAATTACTGAGGATCTATAGAAGAAGAGGTTTGGAGATCATAAATAATGGGACGAAGAAAATTGTGCATGATACAGGGAGATATCATTTTTGAAACATAATTAGGCAAAACTATATGAAGTGTATAAATTCACAGTTTCCCAGGAGCAGATGCTGACACAAATTTAGTTCTAATGAAGTGCATATCAAAGGTGTAGAGAGTAAAATATTGAAAGATGTTCTGTAATTGAATAAAAAAAGCTCTAAAAAGGAGAAAAAGACAGGAATAACAAGTAACTATAGAGAGAATCCTAAGTGTGACAAGGTAGTAAAGACTTCAAAAGAAAAATGTGAAGACCTTGAACTAGCAATGAGGAAAAGTTAATAATAGGGAGGTAAATATGAAGAAAATCAGGCTCTAAGTCACAGAAGAGAAGATGGAAGGGAGGAATAAATATAAAATTCTAAATACTGAGTTAGGGATAAAGTAGTACAGAGAGAATTATAACAATCTAAACAAAGAGGGTAAAATGAAGTATAGTGGAAAGAGCAGAGTGAAAGCTTGGAAAAATTATAACTGGAAAGAATGACTCATAAGGTAATGGTAACAAGTTGTCAGGAGTACGGAGAAGTAGAACTATACCAATGCCAAAAAATAAGACAGGAAAACTATAGGACTAAAAAAAGAGATTCAGGAAACATGGAAAGGCTCAGTAGAGGACATATGCATTGAGGAAACTAGTATGTCAGCATAGATTTTAAAACAGGATTTGAAATAGTTAAGAAAAGTACAAGTCCATGAATTCTAGACCCAAGAGATTGGAGTAGCATTAGGGGAAAGTAGATTAATCATCATAAGGCAGTTGCTTTAAGTAAAATTCCAGTGGAGCTATTATGTTTTGTGGGCTATAAGGCCTAGTTTAATGTGGTATATGGAAAAGGTTGAATAATATTTCACCAATACCAAATTGCAGAATCTAGTTTAAGATCAGTTTGCCTTAAGAAAGGAAGAGGTACACATGTTATTATGATAATAAGAACACTGAAACAAAGGAAAAAAATTGTAGATTTATCTGGAGACCTTTTCCTCAAGATCAAATATGCATAATTATACCACTAGAGACAGATAGTTAAAATCTAGACGGTAATGTTAGTAATTGTAATATTGGTCGACATGGGGTAGTGGCAGAAGCATTCACATCCACCCTCACCAACTTCCTTATAGAGTTTAAAAATTACAGTAGAGTGAGGGGAAAATCGTTAGAACAAGATACCACATAGTAAGTAATGTAGGAGTAAAATTCTCCATAATACAACGCAAGAGAGATCAACAACATCAATAAAAAATTTTGATCTGATAAATCTCATCATGAAAAATTAGAACTTAACTTACTAGCTAATTCATGAATGTGGGCCTGCCAATTTATGTGAAAGTCAAAGTGAAATTCCAGAATTTTAGCCTGGGTGATAGGTAGTAGGTAGGAGTAATAGGTAAGCACTCTTCTCACCTATCTTACCTAATTGATTGAAGACTTTGAGAAGTGGTAGTAATATCAAGTGAATTAATTTGTACTGAGAAGAAAATAATAAACATTCTCTGAAAGAAATTTAAAGAAACAAATAGAGGTTGTCACTTGTATATATTTCCATAGAAGAACAGAAAAACACATGACCAGTTTTGATGATAATCATCATCTAATAACAGTTATATTCGAAACCACTTACAGGTTTTTCTGTTCTCTTGTGGAAATATATACAAGTGACAACCTCTATTTGTTTTAGTATGGAATTCCACCTGGTGATGGCCTCCTCAGTGAAATAAATTTAAGTTAAGTTTAAGTTTCATTCCCACAATGATAATTAATTCACAACACTGCATTGTAATTATTGTCAATGTGAGAACAACATGGACATTATTTTAAAGATATGATATGAAAACAACACTTAATAATTCCACAGAAAAGATTTTAATTTTCAACATGACCTAAGTTTTGAAGTTGCATGTTATTATCAGGTGATGGTTATCAGGGAAACTTCACTGGGTTGTCAATTAGCCTATAATTAAGAAGCTTCTAGTACTTTAAATATTGTTGTTATCAAACCATGAAGTTCCATGGTTAATTCTGTGAAATTTTTCCATACAGGAGAAGAAAACTTATGCGAATTTCACTTACAAGGGATTTAGATAATTCTCTTGTAAGTGAAATTTGCTTAAGTTTTCTTCTCCATTATTGTTATGGTTATAGAATGGTCAACAAGAGTTTTATGAACATATATTTTTTGTTTCTCTAGTTGAATGATTTTTTAAGGTTTTATAATTTTTTCCTTTAGAAATAAATATAAATACTAGTGGTAGTTTTCATAAATAATCTTCAATTTTCTAATGTTTTTAAAGTTACCATAATAATTATATGCAGATTTAATATATTATAACTTCACATACATTATTAACTGAAAAGAGCATTAATTTTTTAAATCAATATTATCTGTTTTAAAATGTATGTTGCCATCTGTACTGACTCACCTGATTTTCCTACACCAGCCTGTCCTAACACCATGACCTTGAGTGACTTTGGCCTAGCCCCAAGATTAATCCTGCTGAAGGGTGAGGACAAAACTGGGAGAGGACTGCTTGGAGCAGAAGAGGACGATGAAGTTGTGATGCTATTTGTTTGGGTTGTCCCTGAAGATGGTGATGATGGAGAGGTGTTTATCACACCTTTACGGTAAGAGGAAATCCAAATCATTACAAAGTCAATTAAAGCAGTTAATTTTTTTAGAGGTAATAAATCATATTATTTGACCAACTCTCTGTTACCAAAACATTATTCTGATGTCCAAATTTATACCTTCCAGCACAAAAATGTTAATCTTAATCCTTGAAAATATAATTATTATTTCAAAGCCTTTCTTAGTTTAATTTTTTATTTTCAGACATCAAAATTTTACTCTAATTGAGAACAGTTTTGGGAAAAATAATCAGTTTTACACAAATAAATGTCCTTATTAGATTTCTGAAAAAGAAAACAAATGATGTGTCTTTTAGTGCTGGTTTGATATTTACAAACTTGTTAGCTCATAAATTAGAGTTGCTGGAATTAGAGGGTCAAATAAATGCATTGGCTTATTGAAGATTGTAAATTTACGAGTTGATTTAGGTTTACTCTTATCATTTTCACATGATCAGTGGACAAATATAATTTGTTTATTTATTTCTTATAATAACTTTACAGAATAAGGGAGTGGAGTGGATGGGTGGTTGACTTATCCTCAATCAGTGTGTATTTGGTTCAGACAACACAAGTGGGTACAATTAGAAAGAGTTGGGACATAGCACTTTTTAGAAAGAGATTTTGCACTTTTTTAGAGGGAGATGATGAATCAGGACTGGCAGTGCAAGGGAGTCAGCCAAGACTATTAATTTAACACATTAATATACAAGGGACATTTAGGAATGGTTAGAGGAGGGGAATTGGGAAGGAAATTAACTTTATTCTATTGATATATGGTCAGGTAGTAGAAATTCAAGGAAAAATATTTACTATCATAGCTTTGTGGAATTCAATAGTGACGCTATGAAAAGGGAATTTTTGATGACAACAATTCCTCTACTCTTGTATTTAAAAAAATTCATCAGTACATAAATGAGTGGCATTATTATCTGTCAACCAAAGGATCATGAAACACATAATAGAATCAGTCTAGGAGGCATGAGATGAAGATATATTACAATAGTAAAGGTACAATGAAAGGAATTGCATTAGAGAAATAATCTTTTACAGAGGAGAGAGCAGATGTGAACTGAGAGGGACTTAGGACTAAAAGGAAATGTATTGAAAACCTCAATATCCCCTCTTAAGTGCAGAGAAAATAAAACGGAAGGAGAGAAAGGCAAACTAAGAATTGTTTGGTTTGATAGGGTATGAAAGGGTGTTTTTAGGAAGAGATTTGAGAAAATCTATAAAAATTTATGTATATTATTGATATTAAAAGCTATTGCTATATTGAAGACTATCATAGTAGGTAGATGTATTGTAGTAAAGATGATGGTTACACAAGCCAGACCTAGGAAAAAATAGGAGTTTTAAATAGTATGGAAGCATGTAAAAATAGGAAGAGCAGAAGAGTGACAGTTATTTCTCTAAAAGTAAATGTAATTAGGTTTTCTCTGAAATTCTAATTTTTGGAAGACCGTGATATGGTGTTTTATCTGACAGGACCTATGGAAAATCTATCTCTTTGTGATTTAATAATTATTATAGTAGTAATCAAGTGCTTGTTCAATTAGCCATTCTGAGGGGTACCTGGTCTTCCCATGATGAAGTCATATGCTTTTCTCTCATTAAGAGTTAACTGCAGGCTTGACTTTTCTAGGAAGTCCTCCTCAGAAGTTCAGGATCTACTAATTCATCCTCTCAAATACTTAATGTGGTATGACCATGAACACGTTTTTACTGCAGACACACTGAAAAAAAAGAAATGATTTAACCTGATAAGAATAAATTATAACTTTTGTAATCTGTTACTGTTAATGAGATATATCAAACTGAAATTTATTAATAATGACACCTTCTATGAAAAATACCTTCCATGCACTTCAATCATGCTATTTCTCTTGTATGAGACTATATCATGTCTTATGTTGCATATAACTGTCACTATTTCAAGAACTTTTTGACCATACTTTGAATTTAATAGTAATATATGTTTATATATATATGTATATATATATATATATATGCATTAATGGGCTGAAGCAAGAGTGTGGGGGTTGAGAGGGGGGAAAAACTAGGAGTGAGGGAGAGGTTTCCATAGACTACCTGTCGTTTGGCCAAGAGGGGGAGGAAAGGGATGCAAAGAGGAATGGTCACTGGGTGGGTAGAGTGCCCTCCGTCTGATGATGATGTAGTAACATTGAAACCCTTGTAGAAGTTAAGATTTATGTTGAGGAAAATTGAATATTTTAATAGTCCTTATAACTACTTTATATAATTCTAAGAAATTCTTTTAAAAACTATTATCCTTGAAGGATTGTGTGAAATATTTAAAAGTGACTTCAATTAACTCTTCTCACCCACTACTCTAAGTACATATTTTTTAAGTAATTTCATGGACCGAATCAATTTTCAACTTTCTTTTATAGCTTCATATGCTCTCTTCTTCAAATTTTCATTATTTTGTTAGAAAAATAAATTCCGTGTTTCAAATGACTTCCTTTTTCCATTATTTCCAATAATGTACCAGTACCATTTCCCTCAACTAGTTGCTTCATTTACTAGGAATAGGCATCTATTTGTCCATGCTTCACTCTGGTTATTGTCATTCTTCCTTCCATTACTAATGATTTTGGCCAACTATCAAAATTCTTCCATATTGTTCAAAATATCTTTACACAGTTGTGTCTGTAAATTAAATTTGTTACTTCCACTGAGTGCCATTACATTATTCTACTTTGGTTGTGACTTCTTATTCCCTTTCCTCATGGGTGAACATTCTCATCACATTTTCTTCTTTTTTTCTTCATTGCTCTGACTCTTATAAAAGCAGCTAATCTACTAATTTCTTTCTATAATGTCACTCCATCTTAAAGCCTTTTCTTCGATTTCACTTACTTAAATTTTTTTACCTGTTTTCTGCCTTCACCATACCTTATCTGTATGAGGCATGTAATAATAATAAAGTAAGTTGTTAATAACATATATATAAATAATAATATAGTTAATATATATTAATAATAATACAATTAGTTAATAATAAGTATAATTAATCTATTGTTGGAATAAGTTACTTTCTTTTCAGGTACGTATTCTTTTCAGGGACCTTCATATGCATAATGCTAACGAAATTAAAACGAACAAATGCTAATGAAATTAAAAATTTTTCCACCCTCATTTTGTGTGGGGATAATTAAATTTTTCTAAAGCTAATGTTTTTTCTCCCTCTCATGTGTATGTATGTGGGTGGGGGGTTTGAAAACTTTGCATAAAAATGAAAACTACTATGTGTTGTAAGTAGATATTTTTCTTGTAATTTTTCAAGAATAAAAACTACTTGTTATGAGTGTTAGTACTCAGTATGAGTATCAGTTTATTATTATGAGTATCAGTAAGAAAATCTTTGTGGTTACTACAGAATTCACATAAACAAAAATACAGAAAGAGTATTTAGAAAATAAATGAATTAGATGGAGAAAGTGAGATGGGCAAGGGAGAGGTGGGAGAGAGAGAGGGGATGAATGGAGGGAGCTAAGTGTCAAAGGCAGGAATCGGGAGTTTAACGGTTTGTAGAGGATATCCAAGCCCAGGATTTTTCACTTCACATATTGGCTTATTCATGGGTTTTTACACAATAGAGGCGATTAATTCATGGAGGATTTCAGTGTTGAATAGGAAGATGCAAGTATCAAAAGTGTGATTGCAGGAGGCAGTGTGTTTGGGGATGAGAAAGTGGAAGAGAAGGGAAGATCTAGTTGAGTCTATGGTTATTTATGCAGAGTCCTAGGGTTGTAGTGCATTGACGGACATAAAAAGCAGGGCACAGGTTGCAGGATAGGCATTTTTATAGAGGTGGATGACATTTTTGGTTTGGCAGTTGTTTCTGTATGAATGTGTGTGTATGTATTATATATATATATATATATAATTAGTATGTATGTATGTGTATGTATATATATATAAATTAATTCATAATTTTTCTCCTTTCCAGCCATCTGGATATCAGGCGATATAGAATTTTGCAACGACTTCCAGAAACATTGGGTCCCCGATATTTCCCTGGAACTACGAAGTGAGTACTAACTTTTCAAACCATAAAAGCAACCTTTAAAATCTCTTAGATCCTATAGCTCAAATTTTTAATGAAAATATCTTTCATTGAAACTTAAGTTTTTTGATTCTATTTTATAATTTATTTATATGTATTCAGAAGTATTTATCAAATTATGGAACTATATTTAATTTAATTTCATTTAATTTATTTTTATTTCTGTTGGTTACAAAGTAACATAGAAATTGTAAATGGAAATTAAGCCAGTAGAACAATATACATGAAAAAAATAATAATAATAGGCAAATAAATTAAGCTAAGCAGGAGAACTAATAAGCAAAAGGTGCACAAATACAACAAACAAATACAATTCAAGTACACAAGTACAACAGAAGGGAAGTAAGAAGATACGTATATGTTATGTTTTGCAACATCGGCAGTTGTTGAAAAATTCAGTGACACTTATTCAGTTAGTAAGCCTTCTCCAGGAAGAACTGCTTTAAACACTTCTTAAATTGATTTATTGATGAGATGGATTTTATAATGGTTGTTAAGTTGTTGTAGATGATTGAGGCTGCTTGTTGTGGGCTATTTTGTGCTAATGACGTGGAAAGCTGTGATAATTGGATGTTATCGCTATTACGAGTGTGGTAGGAGTGTACTTCATGGTTGGCTGGGATAATCTGAGGGTTTTTCTTGACAAAATGCCACAGTTTAAAATCTATAGGGATGGAACTGTAAGAATGGACTGGTTAATGAATAATAATGGTCTGACAGGGGTGAGAGAGGGCAGGCAGAATATAGCCTGTAGTGCTTGCTTTTGCAGAGAGAAAATCTTACTTGATAGACTGTCATTTCCCCAGAAAAGTATCCCATATATGAGATTGCATATGGGATTGCATTTTTGCATGGAAAAGTAGTTTTAAAGCGTCAAGGGTGACAATTGGGACTAGTTCCCTAATAAGGAAGATGCCAGTCATGATTTTTTTTGTAGTGTTATTTATGTGGTGAAGCCAGTCAAGGTTTTCGCTGATCGTTAGTCCAAGAAAGTTTACTGATTGGGATCGAATGAGGTAGTTATCTCTTAGTCGGAGCAGGAGGCTGGAGGAGGGAGGGTTTCTTTTGTGGTGGAACTGTAAATGGAGGGATTTGTTAGAGTTTATGGTGAGACCATTAATTGTCACCAGTTGTTCATATCAGATATGGATGTTCTGCAGAGGTGTCCAAGTTCTGCAGAGTTTTCTGACTGCAGCAGGCATGAAGTGTCATCTGCATTTAAAAGAAGTTTACCATATGTAATTGAATTGGGAAGGTCGTTTATAAATACTAAGTGAGGAAGGATTTTACCCAGGACAAGGCATTTCCATTGATACCCAGTCTTGAGAGTTTGAGGTACAATATTTTATGATCAATGCTGTCAAAGGCTTTACTGATATCATAAAAAATGCCTAATGTAGCATTTATACTCTCTAAAGCCTTGTGGATATGGTTCAGTAGTTGAAATATGGCAGTGGTTGTTGATTTTTTATTTTGGAAGCCATGTTGACTTTCATGAAGCAGCTGTAGAGGTTCAAGAAAACTCATGAGATGATTGTAAAAGATTTTTGAAAAACTAGATAATATTGATATAGGCCGGTAATTGATTGGGTCAGACCGTGGGTCTTATTTGTATACAGGGGTAACATGGGCTAGCTTCATATAGGAGGGGAAATAGCCTTCATCAAAGGTTGACTTGATGATATCAGCCAGAGGATGACATGTGATTTTTTGCTGCTTTTATGATGGGGATGGGGATTTCATCAAAGCCTGATGACCATTTATTTGGGTATGATTAGATAACCTTTTGAACTTCCTTGGGACACATAGGAAATAAAAAGAAGGACCTGGGTGATCAGATGCTTTAGCTGAATAAGGGGTATCAGTGGGGGCCAATGGTTTCTTTGCTGAATGCTGAGTTGGCAGCAATTTCTGAGGGATCTGTGACTAGGGTGCCATTGAAGTTGCTGTCTTGCTTTAGTGTATCATTTAATAACATCCCAAGCTGATTTTGTGGGGTTGGTGGATGAGGTGATGTACAGTTCATTCAAAATTTTCTGATGATTCCTGACATGCTTGAGTGATTGTTTGTAAGTAGTCATTAGACTGTTGTCAATATATTTAGCTTACTGATGGAGCTCTCGTAGGTGTTGGCTTTCAGCTATTAGGTTGTGAGAGTATAAACTTCTTCTGGTATCTTTGGATAAAAAACATCTAAGATGTTATTTAGGAAACATTGCATTGAAATGCATCGTAAAGGTGGTAATAAACTTTTTAAATTTTCCTGTCATGTTATAAATATCATCTCAGGTTTCTAGAACTATTAAATTTACAAAGCTGATGATAGGTTCATCGTCAAAGGTTCTTTTATGAACAAGAAGAGGGATTTTGTAGGGGGGTATGTTGAGGAATTCCAGGGAGAAGAGAAGAGCATGGTGATCAGATAAAAAGGAAATTAGAGTATTGCATAAAAATTGTGAGGGGGTATGTCAGAGAGGAGTAGATCTATCAGAGTTGATGAGGATTTGGTCACCATAGTAGGTGTATTGTTGATGATTACAATACCGTGGCCCTCAAGCATATTATAGAGATCTGATCTGTTATGGGAATCACTTAAAATGTTCACATTAAAATCACTAAATAAAATAAGATTAGCGATACTTTTAGAAGAAGAGAACAGAATTGCATCATTGAGAGCATCAATTGCTCTCAATGAGGTTACTGAAATCTCCACTTGGAGAGTGGTATATACAATAGAAGGCATAAGTGAAGTAATTAATATTTAACTTAGTAATAAAGCATTCAAAGTCCTTCTCAAGGAATTCACTAAAATTAAAGCAAGAAACATTTATGTGTGACCTTGAGTAAATAGCTACACTACCACCTTTGTGGAGAGATCGGCAAAAATATGATATAAGGTTATAACCTGATATACAGAAATATGTGATTTCAGAGGCACTAAGCCAGTGTTCGCATACAAATAGAATATCGATGTCCAATGGTTGTAAGTTTACCTCAAGGTCATAGCCCTTGTTCCTAATAGATTGAATATCAGGAATAGGAATTTTATAGCATGATTATGGATGGTTGGATGAATTGCTTCATCAGAATTTGACACAAGAGGAGCACAGTTTTGGAGGCCTAGTCACTTGGATTTTGGTTTTAAGGATCCAGTATTGCTTCTGGTTGTCATCTGACTTGTTGTAAATGAGGTTAGTGATACAGGATCGCTGAGGGGCTTTGACTTATCACATGAAGTTTGAGAAGCAGAACTTTTGGTAGAGATAGGATTGGCAGTTCTTTTTAGAATCACAACATTAGCATTTACAGGGAGCTTTGATACACTTTCACTCTTTGGTTGGGAAATTGCACTAGAGGTTATAGAAACGACTTGATGGTCATTGCACTCACATATGGAATTCATGGAGGGTTGCATATTTGGTTATATGTTGAGTGAAAAAACTGCATCTATACACCAACGAATATCTTAATTCTATGCATTTCTCCTGTATCAAATTATCATATTTTAAGCAAGGTTATCAGGATATCTTAGTATAACCTTGGACTCCTGGGAGGCTATTAAGAACTGAAACTAATTCATTTATTTATAGTAGTCTATATTTCTGGAATTACTTAGTATTTTTTAAAGTTATATATGGCTCTTATTGCACTGAAACTAGTTTCACATATCTTGGTTTTGATGATTTAAAAATTAATTAAACACTTTATATCATTATTTGAAGACATTGAACCAAACTAGTGACAGACCACCTTCTGATAAAGTGATGGTTTTTTAATAACTATTACATTTCCACAAAAGATACAAAAAATTACAAAACACGACCGGCTTCAGTGATGATCGCCGTCATCTGGTCACCGTCACCAGATGATGGTAATCATTGCCGAAACCAGTTGTGTTTTGTAATTTTTTGTATCTTTTGTGGAAATGTAATAGTTATTAAAAAACCATCACTCTATCATGGAATTCCACCAAGTGACGGCCTCCACAGTGAACTTTG